>MU224539.1:1810234-1840308 GCA_018584345.1 Thuja plicata | reverse complement strand
ATGAACAGTTAGATAAGATAATTTACAAACTGATGACTAAGGGTTAATGGGCTAACCAAGAAAAGTTTTAGAGGTACTGATTCACCCCTCCCCTCTTAGTACATCATTCCAATATAATTCCAACACTACTTGGGGTGATTTCCTTGGCCAAATCACTTCTTTCTCCTTAGATGTTGATTATTGTTCTATTTTTCATTTTAAGAAGATCAATGACTTTGACCTTATATTGTAATATGAAGGTAGAGGTTCATGCTCCTCATCTCATAATTTATCCATTTTTTATTTGATGCCACACCATCAAAATAGTGATTTTATTCTATAATTTATTATTTGTATTTTCATAAGGTGACTATCTTATCTTCTGCTCAACCCTTCCCCTTAGAGCCTTCATTGGCCTGATTCCCATGATCTTGCTTGGGTCATAGACTTGTGTTTTATTTAGGAATTCACCTACAACATGAGGAGTTTTGAATGGATCAGAAAACAATCAACTAACATACTAGGGATATCATTTTTTTGGTTGTCTTTCTCTCAATCTTTGGGTTGTTGTCAATGAACTCTTCCTTGAACTTGAGGTGTTTAACTCATCCAACCATAACACCGTTAAGGTCATTATTCTAGAATTATTTGATCAATTCTAACCCCAAGTTGGATAACTTTAGCATGAGTATATGGTCATGCAAAAATAGGCCCAAAACACCAACAAACAAACAATAATACCAAACAAGAATACAAAAGAAAAAATTGTTAAATGAATGAAGAAAACTACTAAATTGATCTAGATTTCAATAAATTTAACCCGATGCAATTTACAACTATTTTGTTTGCAGCAAAAACTGATATATTTATTGTCAATCTCCAATTGGACGAAATTGGAGATTGACAATAGTTTCTTGAACTAAATTTTTACTGCAGTGAATACTAATCTCAATACGCTTTGTTTTAGCCTATAAAATTAATTTGCTTGCAACCTATATGGTACTTTGGTTATAAAAATATAAAGTAGTAACGTAACTTTGTGGAAAACCAAGCTCAAATAAAAGATTTTGAATCTAAATTTTTAATTTTTTTGCTACTCTATATTGTGCTTCACATGAAGACAATGATGCAAGTGTTTAATTTTTTCTACTCTATGTTATAGGGCACAATCCAAGTTGAAAACATAACCACCAATTTTTTTTTATCATCTATGTTACTACTCTATTTTAAATCTGTAAATTAAACTAAAGAAATTGAGGATAGCCACTGTGTTTTTTCTCCATGAAAGTATTACATGATTCCTTTTGCAGCCAACTGATAACTTTCTTTAGGTTTTAACTAGATTGATTGCAATTTTCTTTTTTGGTTTAGAATGAGTTAAATAAATCAAGCTCCTTACAAGTAGTCTATATAAAGTGGCTTCTAGCCTCTTAGAAGTATTTTTTTTTTACTTTAAGTAAGATTGAATCTATATTAAAAGGAGTAGAAACTAGTTTGCATTCAATCATGGTAATGTTTTCTAAAATTTCTAAAGTATATTTTGATTGTGAGATGAATACTCCATCATATAGTCTGCAAATTTGTAAACCAAATAAATAATTTAGTTCTTCCAAATCACTTATGTGAAATTTCCTTTTAAGATTTGATTATAAATAATTGATAAACCCAATAATTTATCTAACAATGAGTAAATCGAAGGAGATGATAGCAAGTTCACACCCTCCAAGATCATCTACAAGAAAAAAAACTTCCACAAGAGAGTAAAGAAAGATAATGAATTGCTTGATAGTGGATCCCACAATATAAAATGATCCATAATGGATCAATCGCCCATCTTCTTCATTATGTACATGAGACCTCACAATGTCTTGCAATGTCCAAGTAATCAATAAAAGTGCAATATTTGTAAAAATGAAATAAAATGTTTCTGGGGTTGAATCTGGAAAAAGTGCATCGATAGATCAGGAGAGCTCCTTAGTAACTTTCCAACATCGCAAGAATAATGAAAAATTAAATAAATTGGTAAAATGTATAATCTTGAAGGTTCAAGTGAGAGTTTTGAATTCAAACAACAATAAAATGTATCAACATTAAAATATGATAATGAGACTTGTACCACTAGAAAGTACATGGAACTACATTTCCAATGATCTCATTGGTAAAAATCTAATTTCTAAATAAAATTTATAATGATTTTAAAAATGCCCAATTAGGACATTGTTGGCATTATGTCTTGTCAGTAATGTCTACCTAACATCTGATAATATATGCTAGGGTCATTTATAATGAAAATAGTTGAAGAATAGTTATGACTGGTTTATGAAGATAGTTGCGATTATTGTTTGTTGTATTGGATAGTGTTGTAATGGAGAGATGTCAGTACAAGGGTTAATAATATGGAAGGAGAGAACATTATTTGAAAGGAGTTGTTGTTATGGAAGGAATGAACATTTCATGACATGTAAAGAAGAGATCATAACATGATATGAAAGAAGAGAACATTGCATGATATGGAAGGAAAAAACATTGCTTTCATCTCTCTTGGAGATGGATGTAATAGTGGAGATTAAATGCTATTATAATAGAGTTGATGTGGGTTCCATAGAATTCTGGTATCTAGAGGTATGATGAAGTAAGAATTTTCATAAGAGTTTTTTGCAGATAGTCCGAAGGAATGCTCCACATTCATCCACAATGAAGAATTTGGTCTTGCGGTTTTGAGCACATTGTGCATGATCTGTGTACATTGCACTACTATCTTGTCACATCCTTGGTGTTGCATCTGATATGGTTGGTATTTGTATTTGTCTTACAATTTGGTAAACTACCAGAGTTGGTCTAGAAAATTCTTTGCATTTCTCCACATAGATGTTTCATGTGTTGCTTCATGGAGGACATGTTTGTAACATCCATGTTGTGTCTTAATTGAATTTTTAGAAGCCGATGTCGTTTGCAAGTAGTGATAGTGATAATTTGTGTAAGATTAACTCTCTAGAATTAAGTGATTCTACTAGATATGCTACGTCAATTTGATCTTGAAATAAGAAGAAAGAAGGACTTGAGAAGTCTTTGGATGTTCAAGGAATCTTGGTGTGGTTTGCATGTTACTAAATGATTTGTTTGTTGATGCATATTGTTTGAAATGTATGTTTTAAGGTAACTACTTTGGTCTTGCCGAAAAAATTCATTGTTTAGCTTGCGATGAATCTTTGGGTTTCTTCACACAACTTGAAGATAGTTTTGTATTGTTGTGTTTAGATTCACATCATAAATATTCATGTGGAAGATGTGTTTTTGGTCGACTAGTGATGTATTGATTGGTATATCTACACGTTAGCTTGTTGCAGACCTTGGAAGATGTGTGATAGTGCGTGAAATGTTAAGAAAGTAGTCAAAGATGTGTTAATATATTTTTAGGTTCTCTCTATCTCTTGGATTGGACTGCCTTGACCACTATTATGTTTTGATGACTGCCTTGAAAGGACCTATGTTTTTCCTATGCTATGGTAGTTTTAGTTGAAGTTTGAAATGAATAATATGGTATAAATAAAAGATCAAATTGATGTTGATGGTGTGGAAGAGTGTGTGGATCACATGGAATAGTGCAGAGTAAAGAGTTTCAAATTTGTGGCAGAATGACATTATGAATTTGGTTATTTGAGGCATAAATTCAAGGACAACTTCATGTTTGGAAATATGTTGGAGACACTATGCTAAAGGCTTGTTCATCTTGATTCATATGTTCATGTTCCTTTCTTAGAGACAATGTGTCTTCCTTGCAAGTCCTATATCTTGTACTAAATCGTCACATCTTAGCCTACAAGTCCTTTTATATTATTCCCTAGGGAAGTGCACCTTAGTCTGCTAGGTTAGGGACCAGTGCACTTCCTTAGTAGTGAGCCTAAAAAAAAACATTGTAATATGTGTTTCATATATTGTGAGTTATCTCTCACCATGGTTTTTTGATGCAGTCATGGCATGTGTTTCCCCAATGGAACATGAATTTTTTCTACTCTGTCATAGATCGCAATCCAAGTTAAAAACATAACCACCAATATTTTTTTTATCATCTATGTTACGACTCTATTTTAAATCTGTAAATCAAACTAAAGAAATTGAGAATAGCCACCGTGTTTTTTCACTATGAAAATATTACATAATGCCTTTTGCAGCCAATTCATAACTTTCTTTAACTAGGTTTTAACTAGATTGATTGCAATTTTATTTTTTGGTTTAGAATGAGTTAAATAAATCAAGATCCTTACAAGTAGTCTATATAAAGTTGCTTCTAGCCTCTTAGAAGTACATTTTTTTTTGTAAGACTAACTCTATATTAAAAGGGAGTAGAAACTATTTTGCATTCAATCATGGTAATGTTTTCTAAAAGTTCTAGAGCATATTTTGGTTGTGAGATGAATACTCCATCATATAGCCTACAAATTTTCAAACCAAGCAAATAATTTAGTTCAACCAAATCACTTATGTGAAATTTCCTTTTAAGATTTGATTCTAAATAATTGATAAACCCAATATTTGATCTAGAAATGAGTAAATCAGAGGAGATGATAATGAATTCACACCCTCCAAGACCATCTACAAGAAAAAAACCTTCCACGTGAGAGTAAAGCAAGATAATGAATTGCTTGATAGTGGATCCCACAATATACAATGATAAATAATGGATCAATCACCTATCTTCTTCATTATGTACATGAGAGCTCATAATTTCCTACAGTGTCCAAGTAATCAATCAAAGTACAATATTTGCTAAAATGGAATAAAATGTGTTTGGGGATGAATCTAGAAAAAGTGCATGGATAGATCAGGAGAGATCCTTAGTAACTTTCCAACATTGCAAGAATAATGAAAAATTAAATAAATTGGTAAAAGTTATGATCTTGAAGGTTTAAGTGAGAGTTTTGAATTTAAACAATAGTAAAATGTATCAACATTAAAATATGATAATGGGACTTGTACCACTAGAAAGTACATGGAACCACATTTCCAATGATCTTAATGGTAAAAATATAATTTATAAATCAAAATTTATAATGATTTGAAAAATGCCCAATTAGGTCATTGTTGGCATTATGTGTTGTCATTGATGTCTACCTAACATCTAAAAATATATGTTAGGGTCATTGATAATGAAAATAGTTGAAGAATAGTTATGATTGGTTTATGAAGATAGTTGCGATTATTGTTTGTTATATTGGAGAGATGTCAGTACAAGGGTTAATAATATGGAAGGAGAGAACATTATTTGAAAGGAGTTGTTGTTTTGGAAGGAATGAAAATTGCATGACATGGAAAGAAGAGATCATTGCATGATGTGGAAGAAGATAACATTGCATGATATGGAAGGATAAAACATTGTTTTCCTCTCTCTTGGGGATGGATTTAATAGTGGAGATTAGATGCTAATACAATAGAGTTGATGTGGGTTCCAGAGCTTTATGGTCTCTAGAGGTACGATGAAGTAAGAATTTGCATAAGAGTTTTTTGAAGATAGTCCGAAGGAATGCTCCACATTCATCCACAATGAAGAATCCGGTCTTGCAGTTTTGAGCACATTGTGCATGATCAGTGTACATTGAACTACTATATTTTCACATCCTTGGTGTTGCATCTAATATGGTTGGTATTTGTAGTTGGCTTACAATTTGCTAAATTACCAGATTTGGTCTAGAAAATTCTTTGCATTTCTCCACATAGATGTTTTATGTATTTCATCATGGAGGACATGTTTATAACATTTGTGTTGTGTCTTAAATCAATTTTTAGAAGTCGATGTTGTTTGCAAGTAGTGATAATGATAATTTGTGTATGGTTAACTCTCTAGAGTTAAGTGATTCTATTAGATATGCTATGTCAGTTTGATCTTGAAATAAGAAAAAGGACTTGAGAATTCTTTTGATGTTCAAGGAATCTCAATGTGCTCAACATATTACTAAATGATCTGTTTGTTGATACATATTGTTTGAGATGTATGTTTTAAGGTAACTACTTTGGTCTTGCCGAAAAAAGTTGTTGTTCAGCTTGTGATGAATCTTTGGGTGTCTTCACACATCTTGAAGATAGCTTTACATTGTTGTGTTTAGATCCATGTTAGGAGTATTCATCTAGAAGATGTGTTTTTGGGTTGACAAGTGATATATTGCTTGGTATATCTACATGTTACCTTGTTGAAGATCTTGGAAGATGTTTGATAGTGTGTGAAATGTTTCTAAAGTAGTGAAAGATGTGTTATAGATTTTTGGGTTCTCTCTATCTCTTGGATTGGATTGCTTTGACCATTATTATGTTTTAATGACTGCCTTGATATGACCTATGTTTTTCCTCTGCTCTGGTAGTTTTAGTTGAAGTTTGAAATGAATGATATGGTATATATAAAAGATCAAATTGATTTTGATGGTGTGCAAGAGTGTGTGGATCACATGGAATAGTGCAGAGTAAAGAGTTACAAATTTGTGGTAGAAATAGTGGGTTGTGATGACATTATGAAGTTGGTTATTTGAGGTATAAATTCAAGGACAACTTCATTTTTGGAGATATGTTGGAGGCACTATGCTAAATTATTTTTCATCTTGATTCATATGTTCATGTTCCTTTCTCAGAGACAGTGTGTCTTCCTTGAAAATCCTATATCTTGTACTAAAGAATCACATCTTAGCCTATAAGTCCTTTTATATTTTTCCTAGGGCAGTGCGCCTTAGCCTACAAGTTTAGGTACTAGTGCACTTCTGTGGTAGTGGGCCTAAAAAAAACAATTTAATACTTGTTGCATATATTGTGAGTTAGCTCTCACCGTGGTTTTTTGATGCATTCATGGTAGGAGTTTCCCCAATGGAGATGGTCCAAGCCATACAACAAGAGTCAACACAATGGAAAAAATCAACTCATAAACAAGAAAATACAATCAACATGCTACAACAAATCTTGGCATTATCACAAAATCAAATGTTTACAACAAATTGGCCTGCAACATGCAAATTACATACTTTCGACATACATGCCTGATTACAATAGAAACTAAAACCTAAACCTTATTGCTAACCTTCCAAGGTCATCTCCTGAGAACTTCTCTATTTCCCCTAAACAAATATCAAAAGCCTCAATATATAGATCCTTCGCAACACATAAGTCGACCATATCAATTACTTTCTCCAAGACTAATAAAATGTAATGTGTGCAAATATAGGTCATGAACCAAATCATAAGATCTAAATGCCAAGATGTAGAAATGGCATGCAATCTAAGAGAAACATTGACCAAAGATCCAAGAACATCATGATATAAGCCACTAAGCTTTGTCGGTTGGGAAATTACTTCACAAGATCAGAAAATTTCAACTTACCGTTAGAACTTGAAGAACACACAAAACTAACCATGAATCTATAATATATCCACAATGAAGTATCTAAATGAGGTGTGAACCCATACATAATTTTAAAACATGATGTCTAGAACCAACCCTGAGGTTTGTAACAATAGATGATCCAAAACCAAGGAACACCACTAAAAACTCAGAAAACTAGAAAACAAGAACAAAACTGAAAGGAAATATTTTTGGGTGATGCAAGATTGCCAACGAGCTAAGGATACTCCCGCATCAGACACCCCTTGTAAGAAGAAGATGTTCCATAAGAGGAAATTGTGAACATCTTGTAAGATTCATGATAAATCCTATGCTCATTCTTAATCCAAATATCCTCTTTATCTGCAACTTTCTTTCTCTACACTTCTACTCTTTCTTCTATCAGATGCATCAACTCACTCTACGCTGTACTTTCTCTATCATGCCCTACATCAGCACCAGGTAGTAAAGGAACACATCTTGTATTTCACACATCTGATTTACCTCTTACATAAGATTTTATTTGATCCAAAACCAAATTCCTCTGCATCTTTACTTTACCCTTCCTGTTATCTGATACCAACCTATTCTCAGATCTATTTCCAAGTTCATTCTTCAGATCCACATCAACCTCTATATTTTGCTTCTCTGAAGAGTAACCATTCATAATTACTAGATTCCTTGCACTCCTTAGATTCCTTACACTCCTCCTCTCTGCCTCCTTTAAGGGAAATAAAGTAAGCCTATGTCCATCCTTCTCTATTGTGACCAAGTTATTTCTGCAATCATGGACAACTCCTCTATCAAATTGCCAAGGTCTTCCCATTAAAACATGAAAAACACTCATAGATACCACATCACTATTGGCATTATGTGAGTTTTGGAGGAGATATGTAGAGAGGCCATGTGTGGATACATAATTGGTTGTCCTTGATGGAAATGTATTCAATTATCATGATTACAGTGATCGGTAAGCACTAAACATGATCAGTAAAGGGAAAATCAACTATGTATGTTGACAGGTGTTCAGGAAAAACAATATCAGATACAAATTATGGTAGCGGCCGAGATGAGGAAAGATTTGGTTGTTGTAATATGAGATACAATATATATATATATATATATATATATATATATATATATATATATATATATATATAGCATGTGGAATACATGATTCCAACTGCAACAATTTATCTTAAGTTTTGATTAATTATGTTTTGAGTGTGAAGGTGATTTACCTATTTGATCATCGATCAAAGTTTCATATTAATTTGATGGAGGTGGTGGATTTGAGGCTGGCATAGTAATTTTATTGTTGATAATAAGTTTTGAGGATGACATATTGGATGTTGTTGATTCTAATTTTGAGGAGGTTGGCTAATATTTTGGGCCGACTATGATGGAAAGTTATAGGTCTTTTGTGGCCTAATGATAGTCTATATAAGGAGCACTACATTGTTTTATTTAGGGTTGCAATCATATTTTTAGATTGGGCGGTCATGAATTGAAGGATCAGAGATCAATATAGCATAAGAAAGAAAAGGAGCATAAAGGATCTGATAGGAAATCAATGCCATTCTATAGATCAACAATCTTGTTGTTCCCTAACAGTTGTAGCAGGTCAAATCCCCTAACAGGGTGAACTTTAACATGTTCTTATTTGTAAATCCTTTAACATGGTAGCTTCTTTATTGAGGTTTGAAATCCTCTAGCGAGGTAGATCATAGTTGGTCTAATTGTACTCCTAACAGTGTATTAATCACTCATAACAAGGTGAACCCTCAGAAAGGGTATTTGTAGCTCCTAACAGGGAAAACTCATTTACTGCAGTTATTGGGCTTGTGGGTGTCATCCCCATCGTGGTTTTTTTTTCTTTTAACAAGAGTTTCCACGATAAAATACATGTGTTATGTGTGTTTAAGTTGTGGATGCTTGATATTGTTTACTTAATTTATATGATTAATGGTTTAGAAGTTGCTAGTGCAGTTAATCAGATCGGTGGTTGAATTTGTTCATTACTTGTTTGCATGTATTCAACCCCCTCTTAGTCATAAGATTTACAACAATTGGTATCAGAGCTCTTAGGTCCTTCTGATAGTAAGCCTAACCGCTTGAGGAAAATATCCCTTTAAGTTAACATAGATAGATACAAGTATGAAAAACAATTTGAGGATGCAAGCAAGGTTATCAATGAATGGAAGGAAAAATTGAGGCATTCCCTTGCAAAGAGAAGAGAGCTTATTGAGAAATTGAGTGAAAGTCAAGATTACATTAAACAATTGTCTGAAGGTAGTTTGTTTGAATAATCAAAGGAAGCACTTGCAGATTTGACGGATAAGAATAGTGGACTCAAAAGAGAAGTGACAAATATGAAAAGAGAGCTTGAAAGTCAATCTGTCAGGATGGTTGAAGAACTTGAAAAAAAAGAGTTGCTGATGATGCCAAGAGAATTCTTGAAGATGCCCTCAAATTTAAAGATGAAACCCTAAAAGAAAATTTGGAGAAACTATCTAGATCAGAGCAAGAGGTTGTTACATCGCAGGAACACTTACATGATACAAATGAAGAAAAAGCTAATATTGAAAGAGAGAATTAGGGAATAAGGAAAGAGAATGAAAAAAAATAAAAGAAGAGTTGAAAGATGCAAACAATCTATTGGATAAATTTAGAAAGAGTTCTGCTAAACTTGATGAACAAATTGGAAGGTAGAGGATGAATGTAGAGAAACAAGGTTTAGTTTTTTCGAACTTTGAAGCTGGTGAATCTTATGGCACTAAGGACATTAATGCAGAAATAAAATAAAAACCCGAGGTGAACAATAATATTGGAAAGAGAAGGTATAAACCGATATGTTGTAATTGTCATAAGGAAGGCCATACTACTAACGGATGTTGGTTCAAATTGATTGGTCCAAATGTTAGACCTAGAGGTTCTACTACTAGATCATAGCACTCCTATGGAAGAAATGATAACTAGAATGCTAGGTCTAATACATTTCATGGATTTTGTTACTATTGTAACAAGTTTGGACATAGAGATAATGAGTGCAGGACGAGAATCAACAACCAGTGGTCAAATAACTACAAAAGTCAGAGACCTATCAATCAACGTAATCGGTCAGATGTTACTTATTCTAATTGTCACAATTATCAACATGTGGATATGAATTGTAGATTAAGGTCATTCAGAGATAATACTGGACCTTAATCCAACATGTATGGTCTGTTATGTCTATAATAATGTTGGTCATCTTGCTAGGTCATGTAGAGCAATAAAGTATACTAGAGGTCAACCAATGAACAATGATGAAAATGCTAAAGGAAAGGAAACTGTTAATGTTGATGAAGTAAGAAATGATATGAAGAAGACATGGGTGAGGAAAGGAGAATTGACTTTGTTAGAGTTAACTGAGAACTCCATAAGTTAAGGAAATGTGGAGAGTCCATCGGTGAACTAAGAACTTTATTTTCTTAGAGGGAGCACTTATAGTTAAATCATTTACCAATTCCCTAAATTAATGAGTGGTAATATTCCTATGCATTTTGAGATGCATATTTGTGAGTTAATGATGGTTAGTGAAGTTGAAGCGTTTGTGTGCATATAACGAGTGTTATGTTTTAACCTTTGTGGTCGGGGGAAAACATTATTTGACTGTTATGTCTAATGACTACATTCTCAAATGTTATAAAGATGAGAAAGTAAACTCATTTATCACTTTACATTATAAAAATTTTTACTAAAGAGCATGTGATTACATTCCATAGCGAGAACAATTTGTGTTTGTGTACTAACATTACGCGCAGGAAATTTTATTAGTTGTTGAAGTACATTAATTGGTAAAGTTGAGGCTATACCTTGAATTGCAAAGATCTTTACAGGAATCATTATTGCTGTTATTAATTGATTAACATTATGGATACTCCAGTTTTGGTCAACATCATTCATGAGCCAAGACCCATATGCAAGCTACACCCGATGAAGGCAAATAAAAATGATCCAATGGGTGCACTATCTTTGGTGCCCTATGGTGTATTGTTAACTAATGATTTTCATCCAAAATGGATAAGATATGTTTGAAGAAGAGTACATGGTCAATTCATTTGGTTGGACAAGACACACAAGATTACAAAGGAGTTAATCAACAAAGTTACTAGATTTTGTGTGATCGGTGAAGCACATACTCTACGAACTATTGCTGCAAATTTGGTTAGTCGCTTAACCAAATCTAGACAGGATCATCGAGCCATGACTATCAAGGGTATACCTGACAAGAAAGTGAGATTCTCTTCAATGGTGATAAGTTACAGAGTATATCAGTCTAGTTGGTTGAATAGTGTGTTTGGTGGAGCTATTCATGTTGCATAAAAAATGGTGAAGGAAGATGCAAAATATGATCTTTGTGAGATGTTGAGAAGTTAATTATTTGCAAACATGGAGAAGATCAAGATAGATAAGAAGAAATCATTCAAATATGGATCACTTCTGGTATGTATGTTCTTTTATCTGCAAAATCATTTTCCAGGAATAGGTTCTATTACATGGTCAAGAGATAGACTGATAGTAATGAAAATTAAGCAATGCATAAGGAACTTAGGAAATGATTTTAATTTATTCATGTGGGGTTACTTTAAAGATTTTCAAGGGAAAATATATTTAAGAGAAATAATCCCAACCGATATTGTTGAGAAGTACAAAAATGATATATGCTTTCTAGAAAATATAGATACCTATATGTTGCAAACAGTGCAACCTAAAACATGTTGGATACCTGCCATGAATTATGAAGTTGATGGTGATTTAGTCACTATACATGCTAATGTTTTATTGTCAAAAACAATTGTTACTTCAACACCTAGGTTTGGAACTTATGAAGAGTCATCATTGAAAATTCATAATGAACTAAGAGCACATGTAATACAAAGAAAGATCAGGAAACAAGTTGAAAATCTAACCAAAATGAGTGGCATGACACCTGAAATGGTGGTAAAACTTAGAAAGAAAATGGAGAGTGAGGAAGCAAGCACATCTGCTGCAGGAGTCAAGGATACTAAAGTTGAAGTGGAAAAGGTTACACCCCAAAGATTAACAAGGAGTTCAGTACTGAAAAAAATAACATCTAAATATACTTCTACTACTCCTATTAAGATTAAGATAGAAAAGGAGACACTTGAGACTATTCAGATAACCTACAAAAGAAAGAAAGAAATGATATCATGCTATAAAATTCAAAGAGTAAGAAAGGAAGTAAAGAAAATGATGACAAATAAAATGTTGAAACTGAGTTAGAGAAGGATCAAAAGGAATTGAGAGCTATTGAGGAGAAGTCTACTACTATGGGAACTGATAAAATTAACAATACTGTTATTCTTGAGAACATTGTTAAAGACATTAAGGAACATGGAAGAATGACAGAAGTGTGGACTCACTTTGAAAAATTTGATAGTGAAGAGAAAAGAATGATAGAAGATGCAGTTGTAGAAAGTATACATACTTTTTGCAAAGCACCTAGTAAACTATATAAGACAATATATAAGGAACTGTTTAATGCAGTTGATAAAAGATGGAGAGAGGCTTTGAAGATTGACAAAGTAATGATGGAACAAGAACTTACAATTTTACAACCTGAATTATCAACTAAACAGATAGAGTTTATAGTTGAAGCATTGAGAGAAGAATCTAAGACAAAGAACAGACTCACAAAAATTCTCTTTGGATAAACACAATCAGTGAGAGATGAGATAGTGGATGTACAGACAAAGTTTGTAAAGTCTGAGACTACTGCTGAAAACAAATTGGTTGAAGTGGAAAGAAAAATAGAAGAGATAGGAAATGAAGAGATTAATGATGCCATAGATAATGTTATCTCTGATATTGTAGAGCTGACACAAAAAATTTAAACTCAAATAGATGTTGAGGCACCAAAAGTACAAATTTGTGAAGAAGTGACAGAACATAAGGATGATGAGGATATACTTTCAGTGAAGAGGAAATTAAGTCTAACATGTGAAGGTAGTACAGTGAAGAAGAGAAAAAAAAAAAGAATCCAATTAGGTCTAAAGAAGATGAAGAAGAATCTGAAGATGAGGAAATGCAAATCCTATTGACATCACTCAGATGGGCCCTAAAGAGCTATTGAAAATGTATGATAAACTCAAAGAGAAAGCTGAAAGAGACAGAGTGAAGGGAAAGAAAAAGAAATTCAAAATACTAAAAGGAGCCAGAAACATCATTAGGAAATTAGTACCTAATGTGGTATATGACAAACATGATAATCCTATCAAGAAATTGGGTATATTGGGCAAGGTTATTTTTGATCAAGTACCTAACTTGGAGAATGCACATATGGAGTTAGCAATGAAAGAATATGAGAAGCAACGAGCTGACAAGTTGAATGAGATCATATTAGTGGAAAAAGATTCACTTGCAGTTTTGGTGAATAAAATGAAGGAAATTCTACAGGAGATACGATAGATAATTGTAAAGGTTTCAAAGTTTACATTTTTTACACAGGTTCTAGAGAAGAAGAGAAAGGAATCCCAACAAGAGCTTGATACTCTGGTTACAAAGTTTGATCCCCAAACTATTTCAGTTTCAACATACACTGCTAAGGTGAAAGTGATTTCATGCAACATGAAGATTTTGCAAGTAGAGAAAGACAAAAGAATAATATCACTTATGGAGATGTAGGCCTATCTAGCTCCCACCATATCTTTATGCAACAAAATGTGAGTGACCTAGAAACAATCCTAAGCCTACAAGAGGTGAACACTTTGGATGATATGGAAGGGACAACATCGGTTATACATGGACAAATTTTATCTATGGAGCGATTAAAATAATTATGGGAAAATTCATTGGAGACAACGAAGTCAAATTTCAAGGATGTTTTTGATAGAATGCAATTCTGGTAAGTACGTGTAATCCTTTGTCATTGTTGACAAAAAGGGGGAGAAGATTGTGTATGAGAGAATATTGTATGGGAGAATGATGTAAAGAGACAACAATGGAGACAGATATGATGGCATGCATAATGCAAGGTTGAGTATGTTAAGTATGAGTTGTAGTATGTATGTATGTATGTATGATTTGAGCATATATGCATGACAAAATATTAAATTTTGAGGATTTTAATTAGGGTAATATTTTTTAGATGATTACCAAAAGTTTTTGCCATCAATGCAAAAGGGGAAGATTGTTGGCATTATTTTGGAGGAGATATGAAAAGTGGTCATGCATGGATACATAATTGGTTGTCCTTGATGACAATGTATTCATTTATCATGATTAAAGTGATTGGTAAGCACTGAACGTGATCAGTAAAGGAAAGATCAACTATGTATGTTGATTGGTGTTCCGGAAGAAAAATATCAGATATAGATTGTGGTAGCGGTCAAGATGATGAAAGATTCAGATGTTGCGATCTAAGATACAGTATGTATATGGTATGTGGAATCCATGATTCCAACCACAAAAATTTATCTTAAGTTTTGATTGAATTATCTTTTGAGTGTGAAGGTAGTTTACCTATCTGATCACTGATCAGAGTTTCATATTAATTTGATTGAGGAAGTGGATCTGAGGCCGACATAGTAATTTTATTATTAATAATAATTTTTGAGGACATTATATTGGATGTTGTTGACACCAATTTTGAGGAGGTTGGGTGATCTTTTGGGTCGACTGTGATGGAAATTTATAGGTCTATTGTGACTTAATGTCAGTCCATATAAGGAGCACTAAATTGTTTGATTTAGGGTTGTGATCATATTTTTAGATTGGGAAATCATGAATTGACGGAGCATAGATCAGTATAGCGTCAGGAAGAGGAGTAGAAAGGATATGATAGGAAATCAGTGCCATTCTATAGATCAACAATCTTGTTGTTCCCTAATAGTTGTAGCAGGTCAAATCCCCTAATAGGGTGAACTTTAAAAGGTTCTTATTTGTAAATAATTTAATAAGGTAGCTTCTTTATTGAGGTTTGAAATCTTCTAGTGAGGAAGATCATATTTGGTCTAATTGTACTCCTAAAAGTGTACTAATCACTCGTAACATGGTGAACCCTCAGAAAGGTTATTTGTAGCTCTTAACAAGGAAAACTCATTTACCGCACTTATTGGGCTTGTGGGTGTCATCCCCACCATGGTTTTTTTTCCCTCTAACAAGGGTTCAAATGATAAAATACCCATGTTATGTGTGTTGAAGTTGTGGATTCTTGGTATTTTTTATGGTTATTTGTTTACTTCAGTTATATGCTTTGTGAATTAGAAGTTTCTAGTACAGTTAATCATATTAGTGGTTGAATTTGTTCATTACCTATTTGTACTAATTCACCCTCCCTCTCATTCATAAGATTTCCAATAATAACACAATACCTCATCTCGGTAAGGCCCAATGTTGAAGTTCACCAAAAAAAATTCTTTCACCTCTACTATATGTTCATCTTGAAACCAACTTATCACATATGGACAAGGATGTTTAAACCTCTTCAAGCCAAGCTTTTACACCATCTCTTCTGATATCAAAGTACTACCACTATCCATAACAACCATACAACATTTACTTCCTAATTTTTATACATTCCTAAATACATTCATCCTTTGGATAGGTTCAACTTCCTTCTTACTCAACATGATTCTCCTAAGCATAATAGATTCTCCCATGTCAAGTTCGGCAATATTCTCCACAAGTTCATCAGTAGCATTTTCCTCATGTACCACAAGATTCTTTCTACCCAAGCTTTTAGTAGATCCTTCGAAACATTGAAAATATATTTCCTATGCCACCACATTTGAAACAAGTACCTTTGAATTCCTTGCTACCATTTCCTCTTCTAGGTTCTCTCTGATCAGGCTCCTCTTCAATGGTCTTCTTTTCCTTTCCATTACTATTCACTTTCTTTTCTTTCCCTCTAGGGTTATTATGTCCCCTCTTTAACTTATCTTCTACCTTCAATGCATACTAACAAGCATCCTCTACTATAGAAATCATCAACATACTTAAATCATCTTGAATTTTAAATCTCAGACCATTAATATATCTAGCCACCTTCTCATTAGGTAACTCTCGATGTCCAGATCTGATGGTCATCTTGAAAAACTCCTCGGTGTAATCCTTCACACTCATATCCTTCAGCTTCAAGTTTTGTAACTTATTAAACATTTCCAATTCATAATCTTCTGGAATGAATTTAGTCTTTAGTCTTGCAACCATTTCCCTCCATCTAGTGATTTTTATTTCACCATTTTCCTCCCCATCTTTCTAGAATTCATTCCACCATAAGGCAACATGAACCTTCAACTTAGTCTATGCTAAATATTGTCAAGTGGCCTGATCATCATTTCTTATAGTCTATCATGTATGGAAACACTACTCATTGGCATGGTCACTTGGAGTACAACACAATTTTGGATATTTAGTTTTGTAACAATGACTAAGTCTAGGATGCAGTTAGCATGGTAAAGTCACACAAATTTGAACAACAAGCACAATATGCATCGAACTAAGGTATGAAAGCTTAGAGAAGTGTACTATGGGCTATTATAGACCTTCAATTAAGGTCTCTTAGTTTTTCAGAGTTGACTAGAGAGAGTTACAACATGTTGAAGACATGGGAAGACAGTACAACAACAATACAAAGAAGATGAATAGTCGTGATGATGAAGAGAGTAATTTGAGGAATCCAGAAGTGCTACTTTGGATTTGGATTGGGACCTACCTTAATTTTCTTGGAGTATGATCACCGACTATGGATTTGATATTTGGTTAAGTGTTGGACATGTTTTGTGATGTTCTTATGAGCCGAATAAAAGAACTTTTTGAGATCAAGTATATAAGTAGAGTTGTTTTATGATGTGAAGATATATGTGGAATGCATAGATGCATTGTGATGTCAGAATCAGACAAAATTTGATGCAGTCTATAACTAGGACTACTTAAGCATAAAAAATGCATGTATTGTTCATTTTGATAAATCATTGTAATAGAACAATATTTCTTTATAAGAGAAGTGTGCTCATTGTATACCCCTAACATGGTTTCTATCCTTTAACATGGATATGTACTAAATGTAATATTCAACTCCTAACAAGGCTAGGTCTCATAACAGGGACACTATACTCTTAGTGCATTATTTGTGGGTATCATCCCCACTGGGGTTTTCCCTTGGCCAAGGTTTCCTCGTGAACAAATTATGGTATTATGAGTTGTTTACTTTATGTGCATGTTCTATTTATTTCAGGAATTGCATGGTTAATTTTGAAATGGTTAAATAAGTTTATAAAGTATTGTAATACTGATTCACCCCCTCTTAGTATTACTTAATCCTATTAACTGGTATTAGAGCTTGTGGCCCTTGGAGAGAAAGCCTAACAACTTAAGGGAGATAGAGATGGATTCAAGTTTGGAAGATAAATTTGAAGCAACACTTGAAGACCTTGATAAGGATAAAGCTATAAATGGTGATTTGAAATTTAAATTGAGAAGAGTAGAGGGTCTTATCAAGAAAGTTAAGGAAAAACTTGAACTTTCTAGGAACCAAAGGAAAGACCTTATGGAAAAGATAAAAGAGGAATCTGATAATGATTCATCTAATCAGATCAATAAGCTTGAACAAGAAAAATAAGTAATGAAGCAAGAACATGAAACTAATTCTATTTAGATGGCTAAAGAAATTCAACAAGAGAGAGATGGAAAAACCAAAATTGAAGAGATCCTAAAGAATGCAAATGGTCAGATGGGAAAGATGCAGGTTGAACTTGATGACTATAGAATCAAGTATCATGAATTAGAGAAATACAACCAAATCATTAAAGGAGAACTTGTTGAGGCTAAGAATCACATTGGAAAACTTTATGCAAGAAGTGACAAGATTGATGAACATAGGGAAAGACAAAATCCTAAAGGTGACATGACAGGAGTTGGCTTTGATAAAGGTGAATGTTCCAAATCTCAAGAAAGGAAATCTTAATAAAAGACATACGTAGAAAGACCTAAAAAAGAAAAACCTAGAGAGAAGATCATACCTTTCAAAGGTAGATTCTTTGGATGCAACAAATTTGGTCACATGAAGAGGGATTGTAGAGGTAAAGCTCCTTATAAGCCCTTTTCTGTTCATTGTTTCAATTTCTATGAATATGGACACATGAAGACAAAATGTGGAAAACATGATCAATCCCACAAAAAACAAGACTACATCAGAGAGGAAACAACAACTAAGACTACATATTACAAGTGCAAAAACTTTGGACACATTGCAAGAAACTGTAGGTTACAAGTTAATCAGAACAAATCATCTCCTACATGTTATAAATGTAACAATCAAGGACATATAGAAAATTTTTGCAGGTATAGTGGAGCTACAAGTAACAAAAGACCATCGCCTATTGTTGTAAAGAAAAATGTTGGTGATGTTGGAAAAAGTATGGTAGAATACATGGAAGAGTTTGACAGTCGATTTGTGAAGGATAGTGGTAAAATCTAGAAAGTGAAGGAGCAGAGTGGGCCTAAGGTTCAGGGAGATTCAGTAGATGCTATTGAAACCTCGCCTGATGTTGTTACATCAACCTAAATGGCCAACCATGGCCTTAGGGGGAGCTTTGGAGAAATATATCCAACCTTTGTTTATGTGGAATAAGCTTTTGTGAGCTTATAAAGAGTATATATGATTGGTATGGAATGCCTATTTGAGATCTCATAGTTATACACATTGTATCTTGTGATCGCTAGATTGATGGTTGAATGGATCATTGCAGACTTATGAGTTCTTTAGGAAATGTGTCGATTCTTACACAACAAAGTATAAGTTTATTCACTTGAGCATATTTGATCACTATTCGAGCAGAGCTGAAGGAGACCAGAGGAACAAGTAGAGAAGCTAGGGCATTTTCATGATTGCTGAGCATGCATACCCTGATTTATCAAGAAAAAGGTATTTTGATTACTATGGACACTCCATTTATTATCGATGTTAGTGAACAATCGAGGTATAAATATAAGAAACATCCCTAAAAGTCTACTAAAGATGATCCCGAAGGTGCATTTTCACAAACATCGTACGATATGCTTCATGTTGAAGACATTAGACCATACATTCATTGCAAATATGAATCATTGGGAGACTTTGAGACATTCAAAGAGATGAAGGACATGATCAAGGAAGATGGGAAATGGAAGGATGAGTTTTCTCATTTAGAACACCTCAACATTATCCGAATGACATAAATCTATGAGTTCGACGAAGAAGACTGGATCAATATTGTTTTGAGCAGAGTTCATGATCAATTTTTATGGATTGGTGAGCAGCTTGTTAAGATCACCAGTGAACTGATACATGATGTTACATGATTG
Source organism: Thuja plicata (assembly GCA_018584345.1). Taxonomy (NCBI): domain Eukaryota; kingdom Viridiplantae; phylum Streptophyta; class Pinopsida; order Cupressales; family Cupressaceae; genus Thuja; species Thuja plicata. The sequence goes on along the minus strand of MU224539.1, from coordinate 1,820,621 downwards.
GAAAATTCTAGCATTATCCCTATTGTGGCGAAGAACATGAATAAACATGTGGAAACCCTTACATACTCTAGATGGGATAAGAGAGTGATGACCATAACCAACATCTTTCAGCAAGATGTGAGGTTGATATCTATGATTTTAGGGTATAAGCTTCATTATAGCAGCTGACCTAATTTAGTTTTTGCGGGAGTCATTATGATGGCCTAAAAGATGGTGAAGGAGAATGTTAAATGCAATTTGTGAAAAGTTTTGAGGCAACAATTTATGGAGAATGTTAAGTAGATTAAGAAGGAAAAAGTAAAGGAATTCAGGTTTGGATCATTGTTGATACATATTTACATTCATATTGTACGTAAATTTGTTGGAATGCAACATAAAGCTTGGAAAGACAGTGAACCTACTGGGAATTAGATCACAAACAGTTACAAGAGACAAAATAACACTTGGGTAGATGGGGAATTTTTTGCTATGTTTAAAATTCTACAAAGGAAAATGAAGGAGAGAGTAAGGATACCTGAAGAAATAGTTGAAAAGTACAAGGATACAATTTGTTTCATGGTTGAAATTGATTGTGTATTATTTGAGGTAGTAGAACCTAGGAAGAAGTGGAGTTACCCTATGGGCTATGAAGTCAGTGTAGAAGTTCTAACTATGCAAGTTGAATATATCTTAGCTTCTGAGATTGACTCTTTCAAAGAAAGATGGGGAACTTATGAAGATAAATACACAAAGATGAGAGAAGAACATACTAGATCAAAAAGGAGGAGAAAAGTTGAGAATGTAGTAGACAATCTTGCAGCTAAGGCATGAATTACCAAGGATGAAATGAGAGAAGTAAGGAAAAATATGGCAGAAGGTGTTTCTGGATTGGCAACTACTGCTCATGCAACCCTTCCACTTCCAGAAACTGAAAAGGTCAGTAGTCCACCTTCTACTATGATCGATGTACATGATACTACACCTACACCCCCCAAGAGGACATCACAGGTAAATAAAACATAAGAGATCCCTATGAGAATCACAAGGTCCACAAAAAAGGTTTCACCACCTAAAAGACAGAGGACTGAAGTAGAAGAGGAGAAAGTAGAGGATATGAAAGTGGAAGGGAAGAAAATAGAAGAAATACATCTTTGGAAACCAGATCTAAACATGTTGGCAAGGAAAATCATTGATCAAGGAAAGCTCAATCAATTGCCCAACTATTATGAGAGGTATGATGAGACAAATAGGATTCTAATTGAAGATTATGTCATAGATCATATGCTTGTATTAAAAAAGTATCTACTTGAGATAGAAGGTAGTATTTCTAAAGAACTGTATGAGAAATTGGAAATAAGGAAACATTTAGCACTAATAGAGGATGATCAAATAAGGAGTAAAGATATAGATGATATGCTACCTTTTGTATCATATGATGAACATGAGAGGATACTGAAAGCCATAAAACTCATGTTGAGAGTTAAAGAAAGACTAATAAAAATTATGGGAAGGAAATATGATGAGGTCATATAGGACACACATAAAGCTATTGATAAGGTACTAATGGAGACTGAACCTGAGAATTATTCACCTCCTAAGTCCAAGGCTAATAATCCCAAAACTTTTATTAGAGGAGAGTCCTCTAAGCCTACAGTAATGAACATTGATTCACTTAAGGATGGAGATGATAGCAGCAAATTTTCCAGTACAATCAAGCAACCAAACTTCTTTGTTGTTGGTGTGCCTGTGTCTTTGGACACCTCACGAGATACAAGTGACCATTTTCATGGGAATATTGATACTGTTACTATTATTGATGGAATCAATGAACAAAATGAGATAGAGAGGGAAGTTTCCACTAAGGCATAACACAAAGAGAGTACAATTGAGGCAGTAAATAAATCTGAGACTAAAGTTGAAGTTAAGCGAGAAACATATGTATCTATTTCTTCAAATTTATTTTTGGAAAGTAGAAATAAACCTCTAAATATTTATGTTGATGGTATGGATGAGGATGAACTAATGAGGTTATCTTACATAGTTTTTTCTAATACCAAGGAGAGATTAGAACAAAAAATGTAAAAGAAGTCAAAAGTATTGGAAAGAGAAGTTGATAACATCAACAAACTTCTACCCCTACCTATCAATTTCCAAGGAAAATACACAATAGAAAACTTGAACAAATTCCCAGATGACTTTGATGTTCACTTTGATTCTTTAGAGAAGGTTGCAACAGTTAGAGGCTGGACAAGAGTACATGGCGAAGAAGATGGAAGAATTATGTAAGTCAATCAGTTGGGATTTGGGTATACTGGACAACATTATCACTGAATTAAAGTATTGTATAACTTATGGAAGAAAAGTACATGGTTATTGTCTAAATCCTCTTATGCATGTGAAAGATATAGATAATATTATTGAGAATGAGAAAAATACTTTAGATGGATTGATAAAGAGTTGTGGGTCCTTTTCACAAACTGTCACTAATTTGGATAAGGAAGTGTCTAGGTTGTTAGACAAAATCAGTGTGCTTGAGACAAAGAAAAGGAGAGTGTTGGGAAGATTTGGTATGTTGAGGAGTCTAATCAATCCTGAACTATCAATTCTGGAAAAATACCTTCTAGATATAGAGAAAGAAAATAAATCTCTTACTGAAGACATGCCTACAACACTATTTAGGCCACAGAAATATCTTCTTTTGCTTTGAATGGTTTGATTCATGTTGGTTATATCTTAGTAAATACATGGACTATAGAGGCAAAGACCTTGGAAACCTCTTTCCAAGATGTACTTCATATGGTTTGAGTCTTTGATGAGAAGTTGTGAAATTTTGATATGTATATAGATACTATTTATAGTACACCTTTTCCATTGATGTCAAAGGGGGAGTAATGAGTATGAAAAATATGCACATAGTCTATATTTTGGTATTAACACTTAGTCATTTTTCACTAAGTGTTGCCATCAATATCAAAGTGGGAGATTGTTGGCAAGTGGCCTGATCAACATTGATTATAGGTTGTCATTTATGGCAGCACTACTCATTGGCATGGTCACTTGGATTATAACATAGTTTTGGATATTCAGTTTTGTAAAAATTAAGTTCGGGATGCAGTTAGCAAGGTACAGTCACACAGTTTTGACCAGTGAGCACAATATGCATCAAACTAAGGTATGTGAGCTTAGAGAAGTGTATTATGGGATATTATAAACCTTCAATTAAGGTCGCTTGGTTTTTGGAGTTGACTAGACATAGTTATAGCATGTTGAAGACAAGTGAAGACTATACAACAATGATACATGGTAGATGAATAGTCGCAATGATTAAGGGAGTAATATGAGGAATCCAGAAGTGCTACTTTGGATTTGATTGGGTCCTACCCAAATTTTGTTGGAGTATAAATTTTTACTGTGGATTTGATATTTGGTTAAGTGTTGGACACGTTTTGTGATGTTCTTGTGAGCCGACTAGAAGAACTTTTTGAGATCAAGTATATAAGTAGAGTTCTTTTATGATGCGAAGATATATGTGGAATGCGTAGATGTATTGTGATGTTATTATCATATAGAAGTTGATGTGAGCTATAATTGGGACTAATTAAGCATAACAGATGCTTGAATTGTTCTTTTTGATAAATCATTGTAACAGAACAATATTGATTTGAAAGAGTAGTGTGCTCATTGTATACCCCTAACGAGGTTTCTATCTTTCAACAGGGATATGCACTAAATGTAATATTTAGCTCCTAACAGGGCTAGGTCTCCTAATAGGGACACTATACTCTTAGTAAATTATTTGTGGGTATCATCCCCATCGAGTTTTTCCCTTGGCCAGGGTTTCCTCGTGAACAAAACATGGTGTTATGAGTTGTTTACTTTATGTGCATGTTCTATTTATTTCAGTAACTGCATGGTTAATTTTGAATTGGTTAAATAAGTTTATAAAGTGTTTAATAATGATTCACCCCCCTCTTAGTATTACTTAATCCTAACACTAACCTCTATGGATCTCTAATATCTTCAAGCTCAAAGTAATCTTCTAGTTCACCAATCCAATCTATCAAATCTTCGGAATGCAATGAATCAAAGAAAGTAGAAACTTTCATCCTATGACTTTTACTTGTTCCATAGTCCTCAACAATCTCTCTTCATCTGCAAAGATCTCAGTATCTGCAGTCTCAAGATCTTCAACAACTTATTTATATTCTTCCTCAGTCTCAGGATTCATTTGCAATCCAGTCAAAGCATTTTGAATCTCAGTCCTCATCTCATTTCAAAATTCCTCCATTATTTTCTCTAACCTCCCAGGGTTCATCCTTTTAGGAAACATATTTCAAATCCTGAGGTCCAACCGCCTCAAGTTTTATGATCTAATTACAAAGTGCTCAATTATCTCTCATTAGGAACTCGATCAAACACACTTGAAACCTGCCTCTAACTCAAAGATTGGCTCACCCTCGGTATTCTTTCAAAAACCCAAACAAATTTCTCAATCAAAAATATTTTCCTCAACAATCCTCTTGCACTAGTCCTTTGCATGTGTGGGCTAGGTCCACACTCTGTCACCCCACAACAAACACATCTAAGGCTTCACAAGCTTAAAAACTTGATTTTGTAACACAAAAACATCATCCTCACTCTTATACCATCTAACACAGTCATGGAAGGAGTTTCCCCAATGGATATGGTCCAAGCCATGCAACAAGAGTCAACAAAGCGGAAATAATCAACTCATAAACAAGAAAAGACAATCAACATGCTACAAGAGATCTTTGCATTATCACATAATTAAATATTTATATCACATTGGCTTGCAACATGTAGATTACATACTTTTGGTATACATACCTGATTACAACAAAAATTGAGACCTAAACTCTATTACTAACTTTCCAAGGTTATCTCTTGAGAAATTCTCTGCTGCCCCTAAATAAAGATCAAAAGCCTTAATATATAGAGCCTTCATAACACATAAGTCAACCATATCAATTAATTTTTCTAAGACTAAGAAAATGTGACGTGTGCAAATGTAGGTTAGGACCCAAATTATAAAATCTAAATACCAAGATGTATAAATAATGTGCCATCCAAGAGAGACATCGACAAAAGATCCAGGAACATCGTGATATGATCCACTACGCTTTGTTGATTGGGGAATTACTTTGCAAGACCGAAAAACTCCAACTAACCGTTAGAACATGAAGAACACATAAATTTTTTTGGATTATGATTTTCGATTGTGGATTTGATATTTGGTTAAGTGTTGGACACTTTTTGTGATGTTATTGTGAGCCGACTATAAGAACTTTTTGAGATCAAGTATATAAGTAGAGTTGTTTTATGATGCGAAGATATATGTGGAATGCGTAGATGTATTGTGATATTAGAATCATATAGAAGTTGATGTGAGCTATAACTAGGACTACTTAAGCGTAAAAGATGCTTGTATTATTAATTTTGACAAATCATTGTAACAAAACAATATTGCTTTGTAAGAGTAGTGTGCTCAATGTATACCTCTAACGGGGTTTCTATCTTTAAACAAGGATATGTACTAAATGTAATATTTAGCTCCTAACAGGGCTAAGTCTCCTAATAGGGACATTATACTCTTAGTGCATTATTTGCCGGTATCATCCCCACCGGGGTTTTCCCTTGGCTAGGGTTTCCTCATGAACAAATCATGGTGTTATGAGTTGTTTACATTATGTGCATGTTCTATTTATTTCAGTAACAACATGGTTAAGTTTGAATTGTTTAAATAATTTTATAAAGTGTTGTAATACTGATTCACCCCCTCTCAGTATTACTTAATCCCAACACTAACCTCTATGGATCTCTAATATCTTCAAGCTCAAAGTAATCTTCTAGTTCACCAATCCAATCTATCAAATCTTCAGAATGCAATGAACCAAAGAAAGTAGAAAATTTCATCCTATAACTTTTACTTACTTTTTCCATAGCCCTCAACAATCTCTCTTCATCTGCAGAGATCTCAGTATCTGCAGTCTCAAGATCTTCAACAACTTCTTCATATTCTTCCTCAGTCTTAGGATTCCTTTGCAATCCAGTCAAAGCATTTTGGATCTCAGGCCTCATCTCATTTTGAGAGTACTCCATTATTTGCTCTAACATCCTAGGGTTCATCCTTTTAGGAAACATCTTCCAAATCCTCAGGTCCAACTGCCTCAATTTTTATGATATAATTACAAAGTGTTCAATTGTCTCTCATTAGGCATTCGATCAAACACACTTGCAAACTGCCTCTAACTCAAAGATCGGTTCACCCTCGGTATGTTTTCAAAAACCCAAACAAATTTCTCAATCAAAAATAATTTAATCAACGATCCCCTTGCATCGGTCCTCTACAATTGTGGGCCAGGTCCACACTCTGTCACCCCACAACAAACACATCTAGGGATTCACAAGCTTAGGAACTTGATTTGCTAACACAAAAAACATCATCCTCACTCTGATACCATCTAACACAGCCATGGAAGGAGTTTACCTAATGGATATGGTCCAAGCCATGCAACAAGAGTCAACACAATAGAAACAATCAACTCATAAACAAGAAAAGACAATCAACATGATACAAGAGATCTTTGTATTATCACAGAATCAAATATTTATATCACATTGGCATGCAACATGTAGATTACATACTTTCGGCATACATGCCTGATTACAACAAAAATTGAGACCTAAACCCTATTACTAACCTTCCAATATTATCTCTTGAGAAATTCTCTACTACCCCTAAACAAAGATCAAAAGCCTTATTATATAGAGCCTTTGCAACACATAAGTCAACCATATCAATTAAATTTTTTAAGACTAATAAAATGTGACATGTGCAAATATAGGTCAGGACCCAAATCATAAGATCTAAATACCAAGATGTATAAATGATCTGTGATCCAAGAGAGACATCGAAAAAAGATCTAGGAACATTGTGATATGATCCACTAAGCTTTGTCAATCGGGAAATTACTTTGCAAGACCAAAAAACTCCAACTGATCGTTAGAACATGAAGAACACATAGAACTAACCATGAATATATAACATCTCCACAACAAAGTATCCAAATGAGTTGTGAACCCAAACATAAGTAAAACATGATGTGTAGAACCAATGCTGAGGTTCACAACAAAAAATGATCCAAAACCATGGAATGCCACTAAAAACTTAGAGAACTGGAAAATAGGAACAAAACTGAAAGGAAATATTTTTGGCTAATGTAAGATTTCCAATGACCTAAGGATACTCCTGCATCATTTTTCCCTTCTTAGTTTTTCCATGTAAATATGGTGTTCTCTTGTGTACGGTGTTTATTTCTTTATCTTCTTTATACTCCTACACATAATAAAGATTAACCACTTTAGGAAAGGTCTAGGATGACACAAGATGGATCTTGAAAGATTACCAAGTTTGATGGGACTAACCACTATTTTTGGAAAATGCAAATAGAATCACATTTGGTGGGCCCATAGGTTACAGTATCTAGAATTATGTTGGGATGGTTATGTTTCTCCTTCCAGTCTCCTTACCTCTTCGAATGAGTATAGATTACATGAGAATAATGGAAAAACAAGATAGGTAATTATCAATGGTTTGGATGATTCTAAACTATTGAAGGTGGTGAACTGCAATTTTTCTAAAGATGTCCAAGAAAAGATTAGTAGTATCTATGAAGGTGATCAAAAAGTAAAACATGTCAAACTACAGGGTTATAAGATAAGATTGGAGAATCCAAGAATGGTTGAAGAAGAAAGTATTGATAGCTGTATACATTGAGTAATAGAAGTATTAAATAAAACTAAAGGGGTTGGTGGATCTTTGTATGATAATGAAGTAGTGAAGAAGGTACTTATAGCTCTTCCGGAATCCAATTGCTCTAAAGTATTCATTATTGAAGAAAATAGAGATTTGGACAAGTATACATTAGATAATCTCTTTGGAACACTATATGATTTTGAGATGAGGAAGTTTAGACAAGACAATCATAATAGAAGGAATCTACATTCAAAGCCAATAGGAAAATGGAAGATGACCAGGATGATGATCTTGATGATGTTGGAGAAAACTTTGTAAGGAGACTAAAGAAAGGGACCAAAAAATACAAAGGTAAGTTACCCTTTAAATATTTCAATTTTGTGGAAGAATTAATCATTATGCATCTAGGTAGACATTTAGAGAAGATAACAATAGAGCTAGAGGTAGTAGAAATTAGAGAGAAGATATGAACATAAGAGATGTACCCAAAAGCATTTTTTGTTCCAAACAAGACAATTATTCATCCAAAGATGAGAAATGTGATAATTTAAATGATGAAAAATTGTTTATGGCTGTAAAAGTTAATGCTTTGAAAAATGAAAAGTCTAGAACCTTATCAAGGGATGAAGATGTAAAAAATTCACTAATAGTATGGACTGCCCTTCATGCAAAAGGGGAACCTAATGCATGGGTAATTGACAATGAATGTTCAAATCATATGACTAGTGATAAAAGAAAATTAATTGATCTTGAAAATTGGGATGATGAATCTAGTAAATTTGGTGGTGAAATTTCTACTTCAATCTATGGAAAAGGAACCATAGATATTTATGCAGAAGGAGCAAGAGTGAATATGTTCTCTGTGATCTCTCAATAATAATTTTATCGCAAAAAAAGAATCTAATTTATTATTTTTTACATTTGAATTAGTGAGCGAGTAAATTGAAAATAATTTTTTAAAACAAAATGTATTCCTTTGTGTTTTATTTTGGGTCCATCTGACTCCATTACTATTACAGGTGAAGCAGGCTCCACAACTGTGTTAAAGCATAATCAAAGCTTTCATATGTATAGAATATATTGAAAACATATATGCATGGATTTTTGGGATATTTTACAATAAATTTACTTTCTTTGTGTATGATTGACATTTTCAGTACAACAAATCATGTTTTTAAAGTTATGTTTGGTAACATCAATAAGGCAATGAATTGTTTGGGAGAATGCATACAATTGTTTCTTATTATGCTTAAAGTTTTTGTATTATTGTATGAAACTGTAGCTAAGACCCTTTGCCAACCTATTTCCTTAAATTTCAAACATAAAATTATTCAAATAATCAAACATTGGTTATAGTGCATTCATGCTTTATAAATTCATCCTAATCTCAACATCTTAGTCTGCCAAATAATCTATGACCATTTTTGGAGATCTTTCTTTTCTTTTCATTTTTGTCGAATCTAATTTACTTATAAAAATAAAATCTAGACCTATTTGAGTTTAAATAATCCATATGTTTTTTTCAAAAAAGTAACCATTCTCTTAATAGTTATTTTAGAGACATAAGAAACAAGAAAAAACATGTGTGTGTGGGGTTTAACATCTTAGACACCTTATTTCTACCATAAATATGATGACATTATTTTTCCATTAGTACACTTAGTGAAAAATATTGACAGAGATCACCGACAGACTACAGAGATCACCGACAGACTTCAAGCATTACCGGCGAACAACAAGCATACCCGACAAGACACAAAGGTCATGAAAAATGCTAAGTATAGAATCGACAAGCATCACCGGTGACTACAAGCATCACCGATGACACATTTTTTAGAACAAATCTGACAGGAACAGAAAAGACATACCCGACGACAAGTTCAAGAAAGGAACACCGACAACCAAGAAAACCGACCGTCAAAACCGACAGTCAGTTAGAGAACCCACAAATTGTGGATCTGATTTTTACACGATGGATAAAGCAATGTAATTTTATTTATAGAGTTTTTATTTGTTTTAAATCATAACTTGAGGGTCAAGCAAGATTTATGTAAATGTTTTAATGCATCCTAACGGATCTAAAACATATCTAACTAAAGATCAAGGTCAAGTTGTAAACCTTGGATCTAGAGTTAACTTGTGATGCATGAATCAAGAATTGAGCATAATTTAGTATAAATAGATGTTCAAACTCAATTGTGAGTTATGAATTCATTATTGTTGATAGCCATGTAGAGCATCTAAGGAGCAGAAGGCAGAATTCATGTAAAGTTTAGAAACATAACACATTAGTTGTCAAGAACACACAGAGGCTACCGACGAGTAGATAAAGGTATTATTCAATCATGGAAGGATGATTACTTATATATATGAAGCTTAATTGGGTCTGTTATCAGCAATTGAAGATTGCATATATCATCAGATCAAAGACTTATGTAGTTGCATTATAACAAGTGCATCACATCTAAAATCCTTTTGTAGAAGGTGGACTTAACAATTCTTTACAAATCTCTTAACAGAGTGCACACTTAACAATGTTGCTAAAGCTTCAAATGAAGTAGATCTTAACAGGTCTCCACTGTAATACTCCTAACAGGGTAGGTCATCAGAAGTGACCAATTGTAAGCCTTA
>MU224539.1:1783819-1795374 GCA_018584345.1 Thuja plicata | reverse complement strand
CTCTCTCTCTCTCTCTCTCTCTCTCTCTCTCTCTCTCTCTCTCTCTCTCTCTCACACACACACACACACACACACACACACACACACACACACACACACACACACACACTTCTAGATCTTGGGTGATTTCTATTGGAAAATTCTTACATGGTACTAGAGCAATTCTTCCACTCTCAATAGTCATTTTGTACACATAAGAATCTAATTCATTATTTTTACATTTGAATTGGTGAGTGAGTAAATTAAAAATATTTTTAATAATAAAATATATTCCATTGTGTTTTATTTTGGTTTCGTCCAACTCCATGGCTGTTACAAGTGAATTTGCAGGCTCCATGGTTGTGCTATTGTTTAACACACTCCATGACCGTTGAAGCATAATCAAATCTTTCATATGTATAGAATAGATTTCCAACATATAAGCTTACTTTTTTTGAGAAATTTACAAGAAATTTACTTTCTTTGTGCATGATTGACATTTTTGATACAACAAACCAATTTTTCAAGTTATGTTTGGTAGCATCGATAAGGTAATGAATTGTTTGGTAGAATGCATACAAATTTCTTTTATTCTTAGAGTTTTGCATAATTCTATGAAGTTGTAGCTAATACCCTTTACCACCCTATTTCCCTAAATTCCAAACATAAAATTATTCAAATAATCAAACCTTCGTTATTGTGAATTTACGCTTTATAAATCCATCCTAATCTCAACTTCTTCGTTCGCCAAATAATCTATGATCATGTTCGGAGATATTTATTTTCTTTTCATTTTTGGCCAATCTGATTTACTTACAAAAATATAATCTAAACCTATTTGAGTTCAAATAACCATATATTTTTTTCAGAAAAGTCACCATTCTCTTAATAGTTATTTTACACACATAAGAAATAAGACAAAATACATGTGCGGGGTTTAACATCTTAGACACCTTTTTTCTACCATAAATATTTAGTTAAAATTTCATAAAAGTTTCACAAGTCTTAAACCCTTAAATTGTTTGCAAACATATGGAATAAAAAATCACATTTGTAGGGTGTGACTCACCGAATAATAATAACTAAAGTTGAAAAAAATAATGGCTCGCACTACAAATATTTGACAAAAATTTGCTAATACTCTGTTAGTGAATAATACTAAACTCAATCCTCATGTTCATGTTTTCAATATCCAAAACCAAGATTCTTATGGAAAGAATAGAGATTGCTCATGGTCAGGCCCTAGGTGATAGAAATCCAATAATTGGAACATTAATATCACGGATCGACCATGGGGGAAAAATTTAACCCCTAACCCTAAGAACGTGGACAACATCACTATGGAAATCAAATATGGGATTTTAGAAAAAATGCAAAAAATTTGTAAGGAATTTAGGGTTTTTTTCCAGATGGAACAACTTTGGTTACCTAGTGGAACGAATAGCCGAATGGTTTTGGAATTCTTTCAAAGGGCAGGTAAGTATCGTGATCCTCTCTGAAGAATTTTTTTATATAGATTGTAATAAGGTAGAATTGAAAAGGAAACTATTAACAGATGAATCCCCTAGATTTAAAGGTTGTAAGTTCAATTTTTTGATTGGAAACCATTCTTTAACCCTAGCAATATGACTGAGTATGAAGTAGAATGAGCTATATTACTCCCTAAATTACCAATAGAGATAATAAATAAGGAAATTATTAGAAAAATTGGCAACCGGTTAGGGAAGTATGTAGGAATGGAGGAAGATAGGTATTCTTATTCCAACTGTATTATCTTTGTAAATATGAATATAAATATAAAAACATTAAAGCCTATTATAATAATAAGTAAGAACACATCCTTAGAAATTAGCCCAGAATTTTTATAAAGGATCAATTCTGAACACATAAGATGAAATTGACAGGTTAAGAGGGCATGAATGTCCCCTCAAATGAATTAGGAAGTTAAAATTTGATTCCATGATCAAAAGGGAGGTTTCATTCTGGAAGATGTTTCCCACAATCATAAAAGTGATATTGAAGAAGGTGAAATTGTGGAGAATCACGATAAATTAATTATGATAGGTACCTATCCGATCTCTAGTTCAAGTTGTGAAGGAAATAAGTAGAAGGAACAAACAAAAAAGATTATTGATGTGGGCATAATTGAGATGCAACAATCATTATATGATGATGTAAAAAAACTGTTGCCCATTAGTGGGGTGATCCACCATGATTCCCTTAAAATTATTTTGGATAAGAATAATGATATGAGTAGAGTTGTCAGTCAAAATTTGTATAACATTAATAAGGGGATCATCAATTTAGATTGGGATCAAGATAATAAGGAAATGGAGGAGGCAGGGATTGCAGATAAGACATTAACATGTAAAAAAGAATCAATGGATAAAGAGACATTTAGGGATATCAATATAGAGGAATACAAATATTCTTTAGAAAACATTTTAGACTAGACTAAGGAAATAAGAGGGCTGGTTGGGAAAGACCTAGGTTTATTGTAGAAGGAGAAGAAGTACCTATTTGGGAAGATGAATCAACACATACTGAGAAAGAATTTCAACAGACTACACGAATGATAATTGAGAAGGAAGCGGGGGGGGGTTGAATGAGATAGAGAAGATGAAACTTGAGAACCTGAACGACAATCAATACCCTTAATAATGAAAAAGTAGAAGAAGAAGGTAGGCAGGAAGATAGAGATAAAGAAGGAGGTAACCAATGTAATAAGGAAAGAGAGAAACAAGTAGAGAAGGAAGTAAATATTATTGCTAATCATTTGGGTGAAATGGTAGTGGAAGAGTTGATGGAAATTTTCATGGATGAGATTTGTGATAAGGAGGAACTAGAGTTGCAAATAAGAATTCTCATTGAGGGTATCATGGATGCAAATAGATATATGGAGTTCTCAGATGAAGAGGAAATAATGATCAACTTTAATAATATAGAGATATAGGACCCGAAAACCCTTGGTATTTCATCTACAAAGGGGAGAAGAGGATCCATGGACTGTGCTAAAAAAAATAGAAAGAGAGGAAGAAAATCATTATCTGAGTTAAGGATGAATGATGGGGAGGCAACTGGACAGACAAAGATCACATCACTACTTAATGCAGGGAAGGGGAAGTTCCTTCCCAGTGAGCCATGGAAATTATTACATGGAATGTTAGGGGCATGAAAGCCCCTAACAAGCAGTGAATCATTAAGCGTTGCATTAATAATAGTAAAGCTACCATAATCATGATTCAGGAGAAAAAACTTGATAATAATGAAATGGACTCCTTTAGCAAGAGATTAGGTTTCAGAAAGTTGGAAGACTCCCCTTCTGTTGGAGCTTTCGGTGGCTTAGCCATTATTTGGGATAAAAATAATTATGTTTTAGGTTATAGAAAATAGACAAAATTAGATGAGTGGAAAGGTTAGTAGCTTCAAAAATAAACTAAAAATTGACATCATTGATGTTTATGGAACTATTCAAAATAAAGATAAAGCCTAGGTCTGACTAGAAATAAAGACCTTCTTAACCAACAATCCAAACTAGGTGAGTATAATAGGAGGAGACTTCAATGCTATTATTAAGAGCACATACAAATGAGGAGGAAGCAGAAAACTATCAACAACAACAATAGGTTTTGCAGATTGGGTTAATAGAAACTCCTTATTAGAAATTAAGACATAAGGTAAAGATTTCACTTGGAATAATAGGAGAAAAGGATTTAGTAATACTGCGGAGAAACTAGACAGATTATTCCTATCTGGAGGATTGATGAATTTCAATCACTCCCTAGAAGTTGATGTTCTTCCAATATCGGGCTCTGATAATTACCTGATCCAATTAAAAATCTTAGAAGAAAAAAGTCCAAAGAACTGTCCTTTCATATTCGAACAAATGTAGCTGAAAGTTGCTAATATCTTAAAGATATTGGAACAATGGTGGAAAGAAACAAAAATTTCAAGATAAAAAATGTACATAGTAGCTAACCAATTAAAGCTTATCAAACAACAACTTCAAAAATGGAATTCGGAGCAATTCGGTAAGACCTTTGAAAAAAAGTTATCACTGGGGGGAAATTTAAAAGAAGTCAATTCTCAAGTAATGGAGAAAGGAATGGATGAGCCACTCTTTCTAAGAGAAAAATAATTACTTCGGGAATACGAAGATATTCTAGCCAAAGAACAAATTTTTTGGAGACAAAAATCAAGGGAAACATGGTTGGAAGCAGGGGACATAAACACTAAGTTTTTCCATAACAACACCAAACAAAGAAGAGGAGTGAATAAAATTTCATGTATCAACGAATATAAAGGGATTAGTCTGGAAGACCCTAAAGCATCAACAAAGGAAATTGTCTAATACTTTGAAGATATCCTCAACAATAAGGAAGGATCTAACCTGGAGGGTCAGAATAATATAATTAAGAATATACCTAGAATCATCACAAAGGATCATAACAAAATATTATTAGGTAAATTATCTAAAGAGGAGTTGGAACATTTTTAATGTAGATAAACTAGGATAAAACCCCAGGTTTGGATGGATTCCCATCTTGTTTCTTCCAAAAGTGTTGGGACTTCATAGGAAACAATGTCACCGAAGTCCTTTAACGGGTTAGGAACTCAGGATGCATTTTGAAAGAAGTAAACAACACCTTTCTAACATTAATTCCAAAAAAGACAAACTGGAAAACTTTAATGAATTAAGACCAATTGCCCTCTACAATACCCTCTATAAATTATTGACCAAAACTATAGCCAGTAGACTTCAAAAGCTATTACCTCTCTTGATTAGTGAAGAACAGACTGGCTTCGTGCCAGGAAGACCAATCTATGATGGAGTTATAATAGCACAGGGAGCCATTCAATCTGTTCAAAAAAGCAAAGAACCAAGTATGCTTATTAAATTAGATATTAAAAAGACTTACGATATGGTCGATTGGAGATTTCTCTGTGAGTGTTTAGAGGCATTTGGTTTTTCTAAGGCCTGGATAAACCTTATTTTTGAATGCATCTCTTCCCCTATGTTCTCAGTTCTGGTCAATGGGACACCTGAAGGATTTTTCAAGTCCTCCAGGGGTTTAAGACATGGAGATCCTTTGTCCCCTTTTTTGTTCATTATCATGGCCGCAGCCCTAGGCAGATCTATATAAAAAGCTAGGGAAGAGGGAAGAAACAAAGGTAATAGCATAACTAGTGACATGGACCCAAAAACTCACCAATAATTTGTTGATGAAAATATTCTCAATGGGAAAGGGGAGGTAAGAGAATTCAGGGCATTCAAGGATGTCTTAGACTCTTATACTATTGCCTCAGGACAAGAAATCAACACAGAAAAATCTGAAATCTTTTTATTTAATACAGATGTCAAAACATAACAAGAAAATTGTAGAACCCTCAACTTTGAACAAGGAAATCTACCATGTAAATACTTAGTTCAACATCTAGATAAGGGATGTAGGTCTTTCAACTTATGGGACCAAACGATAGAAAAAAAAATTGACAGATGGAAAGGAAAATTGTTGTCTTCAGTTGGTAGAGCAACTATGGTCAAATCAGTACTTTTTGCAATGCCAATTTATCAATTATCCTACATCAACCTACCAATAAAAAATAGAAGAATTAAATAAACATCTTAGGACCTTCTTCTGGCAAGGCATTGGTGAGAAGAAGAAATTATCACTAGTATCATGGGATAAGCTCTGTCGACCTAAAGAGGAAGGAGGGGCGGGCATAAAAAACATTAGAGGACAAGGTCAGGCCCTTGGAGAAAATTTGGTATGGAGAATGTTCAGATATCCACACTTGAAATGGGCTAATATTTTGATTCATAAATACTTGAATAACAAAGATTGTCTCAACATCTTTAGAGAAATACACTCCCCTCGTGGGTCCTATATTTGGAACTTTATGTTGGACTATAGGAGTGTCATCATGGAGAAACTTACCTAGAGCCTTGGGTCCAGGGAGGAAGCGTTATTCTGGTATTGATTCCTGGGGGGTCATAAGGCTATTGCGAAAACACATGATTTTGGGAAAACTAGAATCCTCTTGGAATCTAGGTGGGGTCTGATGGTAAAAGACTACATAACCTTCAAAAATGAAGGAATTGGATGGAAGTGGAAGGAACTTGGTACCTTAGAAATACAAGAGGTTGATAAGGAGAAACTAAAGGAGATTCTCAACAATAGAATCCTAACATTCAGTACTAAAAGAGATTTTATTGTTTGGGATGGGGCAAAAAATTGTGAATACAACACAAATTATGTGTACAATTACATTATGAGAAAACATGTAAGGCCCAAGACTGAATTACCAGTAAAATTTTGTTGGGATAAAAATTGCCTTCCAAAGGCAGGCACCTTTACATGGTTGGCCTGAAAAAATAGGTTACTCACAGCTGACAGGTTTAGGAGAATGGGTTTTGAAGGTCCTAGTAGGTGCCCTTTGTGTAAAGAAAGTGAAGAAGATGTTGATCATCTGTTGCTAAATTGAAAATTTTCTAACCATTGTTGACAATGACTTAGCAACAAGCTTGTATGGTCCTCAGCCTTTCCAAACAAAACTTTAGGTATGCTCCAGGCATGACCTATTATTAAAAAAGGCAACCCCTATGAAGGACTCTAGATTACAGCCCCCTCAACTTTGTTGTGGGAGGTCTGGAAGGAAAGTAATAGACATATTTTTAGAGGAAAAAATGGATTGGAAGAAAATCATTAACCAAATTGAAGCGGTAATCATAGAAATAATGAACAGTAGAATTAGCAATCAATAAAGGAAAGAGGTTAAGGTGACACATTGGGATGAAAAAATGAGACTTAAATGGACATGGCTCATTATACCCCCATTTGTGGGCTCTAAAGAAAAATAAATCATTAGTAAACATGCATAATGTATGTGGACTCTACCTAAAATAGGATGGTTTAAGTTAAACTTTGATGGTGCCTCCAGAGGTAACCCTGGAACCGTAGGAATTGGATATTGCATTAACAACAGTAATGGGGAAGAGATTTCTAGAAGAGCCCTCGCATTAGGGGCAGTGACAAACAATTTGTTAGAATTTATAAGCCAAGATCACCTACAACAAAATACCTGTCACAAAGGCAGAGAATAGAGACAAAACTCACATAGATTTGAAAGATGAAAATATTCATTTAGAGAGAGAAATGAGGGAATTACAAAAGAATTGATAATTACAAAGTGATCAATCATAATAAAGGAGATCAAAACCCCAAGAAGGGCGGAGAAAGCTAGGTTTCATGAATAATTAATAAAAGAATTAATTATTGCATGCCTAAAGTTTAGCATAAGTGAACTAGAGATAAAAAGTGACTTAATAATTAAATCAATAATGATTTAATCAATAAGTGAAAAGGTGAATTAATAAGTAAATGAATAATGATTTAATTAATAAGTAAATGAATAATGATTTAATTAATAAGTGAAAAAATACATTTTTACTCTAACACCCCCCCTTAAGATAAAATTAGAGAGAAGCTAAACACCTAGAAACAACTACTGAAAGTAGGAAATGGGTCCCGACAACAAGGCCTGATCAGGTACCCAAGTACAAAAAATCTCTGTAAAGAGGAGAAATAGATAAAACCACATGGGAAAAACCCTACTCCAAAAGGAGAGGAAGCCTAGCGAAGGAAGGAAGAAGGCTCCAAACTAGAGAATGCCCCAGAAAATAGGAACACAGAAAGAACATGTAGAACACCACTGAAGCATGAAGCTGCAAACACTGTCAAAGAATTGTTGTAATCTGTATGAGTGCCCTCAAATGACACTACTCGAATCAAGATGGAAAACAAGGCAAACATAGGAATTCAAAGATATAGATGGCAAAAAACACCAAGTCTGAAGCCTCCAAAATAGGAATGAAAGAAGAGTGTACATATGGTAAATGGTCCATCTCACCGAAATGCATAGGTACTAGCCGCTAGATCCGCCTAGTATATAGGAACAAAAATTGAATACATAGAATAAATCCATCAAACCAAGGAAGCATATAGAAGCAATAGGAAATACCACCCATAATGTTGATTAGGGAAAGGTATGACAGATACACTGAGTCAGACTGGCAAGAAACACTGCATGATGAAGAACTTACAAGCACAAATAAAGTATGATGTCGGGGATGATCAGTCGGTTGACACACATGAGGCTAATGTTGTGGAAGGAACACTTACTTGAAAAAGGTACAAGAAACCCCCCCATGGCACTTTATAATATAGTGCAAGTACAATCAAGCACAAAATGTGCTGGATCCCAAGCTACTTGCAAGATGACAGTTTATCTCAGTGTGTTTGCAAAAAAAGAAATGCTACAGAAAAAGATGTATACAATATCCAACAAGGAAATGATCCCAGGACCTGAAACATCCAAGATATCTACCAGAATGCAAAAAAACAAAAACAATTGAATAAAAGATACCTGGAGAAAATCCTAGGTGTGAGACCCATAGAAGAAGGAGAACAAAACCAACTTTTCGACAACATGCGGAAGTCAAAAAAAAGAGTCCGAAGGAGCAAGATATGGCAATCGAAGTGCAAAATAGAACCCTGAATTTGACTGGAAAAACAACCTGGAAGATGAAAAAATTAGAAAACCAAACCTAGAAAATCAGGTCGGTCTCGAAACCAACTTTTCGACGATATCTTGCTTGGCGAAAAACACCTCCGTTTGCTCAAGTTATGAGCAAAAAATTGACAAGAGGTCAAAACTGGTGAAGGTACCAACAAAACTAATTTGAAAAAAAATGTCAGTTGCCTCAAAAAATGTGCACTTTTTTTTGTCTACCGCCTCGATTTCTGTGCCCAAAAAATGGGCACATGCAATTTTTTTTGCCTCAAATGGAAACTTTGTCCAAATTAGATGTACCTTATATGGAAATAGGGGTTTTTGAGAATTTTGGGCACATCCGCAAGGTCGGTTTGTGCCCAAAGTGCTCCAAAAAATAGCTCCCCCAGATCCATACAAAACATTATGAAAAATTGAAACCCTCGGTGCTCCAAAAAACCTTTAAAAAATTTAAGAACGGGCAACAACAACAAGGCTCTGATACCATGTTAAAATTCAAAGAATTCATAAGCCAAGATCACCTACAGCAAAATACCTGTCACAAAGGCAAAGAATGGAGACAAAACTCTCATAGATCTGAAAGATGAAAATATTCATTTAGAGAGAGAAATGAGGGAATTACAAAAGAATTGATAATTACAAAGTGACCAATCCCAATAAAGGAGATCAAAACCCTAAGAAGGGTGGAGAAACCTAGGTTGCATGAATAATTAATAAAAGAATTAATTATTGCATGCCTAAAGTTTAGCTTAAGTGAATTAGAGATAAAAAGTGACTTAATAATTAGATCAATAATGATTTAATTAATAAATGAAAATATCTTTTTACTCTAACACAATTGGGCGGAGATTATGACTATGATTGAGGGATTGAATATGTGCAAAGGTTTGAGGATAAAGAAGTCAGAAATTGAGGGAGACTCGACAATTATCATTAATGCCATTACAAAATGCTCTATGCCTAATTGGAAGCTAGGTGCTTTATTATTTAAAGCTTTATTACTATGCAATTCATTCAAAAAATCAAGGGTCAACCACATCGGCAGGGAGGGAAATAAAAGAGAGGATGAATTGGTCAACTTAGGGTCTAATGGTCTAAATATCTTTAAGTCTATACTAAGAGTTATATTCATATGCCTTCTAGGAAAACTAAGTGTGGGGATGGCCTCTGCAAGGGCTAACATAAGTTGAACTTGGATGGGGCTTATAGGAGAAATCCTGGGATCCAACAACATAGCGGAATTTTCTGCTCTTTTGGAAGGATTGAAATTCTGTATTAAACCAGGTCTAGAGAAAGTGGAAATTGAGGGAGATTCATCCTTAGTAGTAAATGCGATAAGGAAGGAGGAACTGAGAACTGGCAAGTAGACATATTGGTTAAACAAATCATGGAGCTCATAGGTCAACTTAGACACTTTTCGATTAAGCATATTTTTTGAGAAGGAATAGTATAGTTGCTGAATTAGCTAACTTAGAGGCAGATGGGAAAGAATAGACATAGGTTAAATAGTTAGTAGTAGGGATCTATTAAATTCCTCCATCCTAATATATAATTAAAATTTTTATACTACTAGGCTGATACTCCTACTCGCACAATGTGATTTATCTAGGTAGAGGGCAATCAATGAATTATACACCTAGTAGTAACATCATATTAATTTCTTAAAGTACAACAATCCTTTTAGGATTTCTCAGCACTCAACATATGATGTGGGAATTAGATAATGAGATGGGTGGTAATTGAACGAAGTCTTAGGACATAATATGGTAGTATTAAAGTTAGTTAATATCATGATTGCCCTCGAACTTCAAGTATCTATGACATTTAATTAAATCATATCTGCACAGATTGTGGGTGTTTTAAGAAATATAGAGTGGCTAAATAGAAAGATGGATACATCGATTAGGATGAAAGTAGGTAAGAGATAAATGTCCTTCTAGGGAGAAATCACAGAACAAAAAATTGGGGAAGATGATGAAAGCAAAGCATAGTCTGATATTTTGGGCGGTTATATATGCGGATTGTGGGAGAAGATTTATCAAAGCTCAAGGATTGACCTAAGAATAATACATAGGTAATTTCTATGTTTGTAGCTTCAATTTTGCACATTGATTGGGACAAAGCGACAATTAGTGAATTTTGTTATAGTCGGTTTAAGAAATTCTTGCTGGAAGAATTGGACACTGTCCTGGAAAACATCAATGATAATCTTTGTATCCCAAAATGCAGTGAATATGGTATTTAGGACCATCTGGTTCAAGTTTATCCTATCCTAATGATTAGAGACCTCAGGAAGTTTGAACAGAATCGCTCAACGATTAAAAGCAACTAGATGTTTCTTTTAAGCATAATGCATGTTTGGGTCTACGTAGAATGGAAAGGTCTAGAATGGTTTTTGAAAGAGGACAAAGTGGACCATATCAATGAAGAAGATGGAGAAGAAGGGGAAGGTAGCCATGGAAAGGAACATGAGTCAGCCCGTGGAAAGAAACCAGTATAAGATATTTTGGGCTGTATCTAGATCTAATATGTTATTATAGGTTAACTAGATAAATAAGATACTTATGTTGGGTACTGAAAATACTAAACATGAGATAATATTTTGGCTTTATATACAACAAACTATGGAATCTTCCACAGTTTATAGTAATATTAAAGAATTTTTTAAGTATACTCGTACAATAGCTTGGCAAATTTCTTCCAGCGTTACACTAGACCTTCTGTATATTTATATGGTTTCTGTTATATTTATAAATATATGCACACACACACCCACATTTATAGATATAGATATATGAATATACTTTTATGTTTATAATTATAGCTACAGTAATTCATTGATAATTGATAGCCTCCTTTTTTGGACATGTGGTTTTGTTATGTAATTATTCAAATCTTGGCCAGGCCATGGTTTAGATTGCCCATGATTTAATGCTAAAATTTTATTGCTTTTATAAAGATGATTTCCGATAATTTTCCTATAAACTTGTAATATATATATA
>MU224539.1:1764675-1783468 GCA_018584345.1 Thuja plicata | reverse complement strand
GTCTTTAATGGTCTAATGTAACAGGTAAGGAAAATTTATGAAAGATTGGTAGGATTAATTGTAACGCCAACTCTGAATGCTTATTTCCTATTTCTGGCATTATGCTTTGATCGGTAATTACTCTAATTGTGGAATGGACTTCGCCTCATGGACATGGAGGTAAGCTTGAAAATATTATGTGATACTAGTAGAAGGATATCTCTAAGTTTACTCTCCATTTCCATGTTTTCGCTATGTCTCATTTAATTCTTGGATCTTTTAGGCATGATTATTAGTTAGTAATATTTATGGATTCTACTAGTATTAATGGTTACCTCTTTTAATATTTGGAAACTATCTTGGGTACTTAAAGGAACTTGTTCAACTAAGATTTTTGATATTGAGACTCGACCAACAATAGTAGCAAGCTTGTATAGGAATGGTTCTTGTCTCATACAGGTTTCAATAAGATTTCATGGATAAAACTAGACATATGAATACTGGTATATTTTATGGAGCTTGATAATGGAGAAAATTGTTTATGATATATGCGTATTTCATTTTATTAACTAGAGTTCATTAGATCTATGTGAATGAATGCTTGCCTATATGCTAACTTCTATGATCAACATGCATTTAGATAGTTGTATTCGATGAGCAGGTTGTGGAAAATATGGAACTGTTAGGAAGAAATATACATCACTATTTTAGTATTAAGATATTGTATCTTACCTTAATTGTATGAGAGTAGGTGGTTTCCCTTTGGCTATTGGTTGTCGTTACTAGGAAATAAGGACAATTGGAGTTCCCTTTCCACGAGACATTTTTCATTGAGATTGCAAGTCTGAAAACACAACAACTGGATGAACCGACGTAAGGGGTATAAGTTTAGGTTTGTTTCAAGGTATAATTTTCAAATTCAAATTATTTAGGATTATATAAAAATTTATATACTATTCCAGAATCTTAGTAGAAGGAGGGATAGGCCTTGTGACTGCAGGTATCCTCAACAACAATTCATCCAAAATTCAGCATGGAACAACAATCGGTAACCACAATTTGGGCATCATAATATTTGTAGACACATCTTGAGGTGATGAGGTTATGATGTAATATTAAGCCAAATGGCTGGATATCCCTTGTAAACAATAAACACTTTCGATATTTGTATATGAGTGGCCCTTGCCCTCATCATTTGTAATCTTTATAATTGAGACAAGTAATGTAATATCTTCTTGGACTCTCAAGTCCCGAGCCGTATCGAGGGTTTTTCTTAACCCTGTTCTTTTCCCTTGGTTCTCGCTTTGAACGGGGATGTAAAAATAATTATTTAAAATTTAATAAAAATATACTAAGGCTTTGGCCGATTTCCTATAAAAAAAATCATATATATATATATATATATATATATATATATATTTTCGGTAATATTGATTTTTTTATTAATAATTAAAAGAGATTACATTTTTGCTTTTATCAGCAATCGTTAACACACCCCAATACAATATGATATTAAAAAAAAACCCCATCCCACCAAAATATGCAAGTTTTTTACATTTTACAATACACAACATCAAAATCGGTGTTTTCCAAACCACCATCAAAACCCGATAGCTGTTTGTGCATCGTTTTCACTGAAGCCGTTGGTCTGAGATCTGTATCGTCGATTCTGCAGCATGGATTTGCCATCAATTCAAAACAAACACACCCCCGAACATGTATTTTTGTCTTTTCATCCAGACATTCGCTGATTATCACCGTTTGACCACTGGTTCTACCTTCCACATCGTAACCCTAGATTGAAAAGCATCGGGATTATCTTCAAAAAACAAAACCCAAAAAAGCCGTCATCTTGCCTGAGATTCAAAGGTTGTCCTGCGGCCCCAACTCCCACCTCTTTCCACGTTGAGTCCTCGTCTTTTTTGGGAAATGAGTGGGCACCCCTAGTCGCTGGTTGCGAGAGCTGTAGTTGCTTATCACCGATTTCAACTTTTCCCATGCTGTCCGTCTATCCTGCAGATACTTTCCTTTGTCTACCCCTTCTGGCCATAGTAGAAAGGGTTGAATTCCTTTTAAAACCCCTTCATCCTTGTTTTCAAAATATTCACTAAAACAAAAGCCCACCCCGGGTGTGCCCATTCTAGCAATTTATCGACATTCAGAATTAGGTCTGCATAAAACAGCGTCTTCATTACTTTTCTAACCTCATCTTCATGTTCCCCCAGCTCCAAGCCCCACGCCATTAGCATTGTCGCAATGTCCACCTGCATCTTCCAGCGGTCCGCATTCTCATTAAAAAATGGCCCTAGAGTTTCCTAGAAGGCCTTGACAATTTCCTTTGAAGGTCACTTTATCAACACCTTTACCCGATGATCCTCCACAGGGCCTAGAATTCCTTTTTGTTGTCGCTTTGTTGGGAAAGTGAAATGTGGCTCAATCTTCATTTTCCTTTCCCAAAGTGCACACCGATAAACCAATTGATTCTCGTTCTGTGACTCAAAATGCTTGGCTTCGGTGTTTAAATAAAAGTCTGCCGCGCCATTCATGAGACCTGTCCTTTCGCACATTTGCTTTCGGGGTGGTGACCGATTTCCTTTTCTCAACCATATACAATTTCGGTCTTATAATTCATACTCTAACCTTTAGATGACGCCATTTAAATGATTTTTGAAACTTAGCATCCATTATGTTTCCCGAAATTTCCATAACTTAACCCTTTGAACTTCCTTCATGATATTTTAATGATCTAATGGGGGGTTACTTCAAACTAGAGTTTGTCAACCTCTGTCATATTTAATGCCCACTTTGAGAGCTCATCAGCTTCAGAATTTCCTTCTCTTTTAATATGAGTGATTTTGAAATTTTCAAAATTTTCAAGTCTTTCTATTATTGAGTCTGTGAATTTTTTCAAATGCCATGCATTTATGGATAGTTTGGAGATGGCTTGCACCACCAATAGAGAGTCCCCTTCTAGGTGTAGTTTTTTGACACCTATTTGTTGTGCTAAATAGACAGACAGTAATGCAGCTTGACATTCTGCCATGTTGCTCGTTCCTTCTTTACATCTTTTAGCTGCCTTCCCCATAGTCACACCATCAGAATTTCTAAAAATCACACCAATGCCACTCACCCCTAGATTGTTTTTGGCAGCCCCATC
Source organism: Thuja plicata (assembly GCA_018584345.1). Classification (NCBI taxonomy): domain Eukaryota; kingdom Viridiplantae; phylum Streptophyta; class Pinopsida; order Cupressales; family Cupressaceae; genus Thuja; species Thuja plicata. The sequence goes on along the minus strand of MU224539.1, from coordinate 1,780,332 downwards.
AAAATTTGCTTTTACCCATCCATCCTCCGGGGGCTGCCATTTAATATTCTCCCTGCCTGTTTTCTTTTTTGTTTTTATCACCAATGCTCCTGCCGGAGAGTTGAATCTTATTCCCGGCCAATTTCTTTGAATAAATCTATCTTCCTGTGTATAGGGGATTTTCAAAAACTATCTCCTCGCTGCTGAGGTGCTTACTACTTCTTCTATAGCATGTTGAAGTTTGTTTAGGAATCTATGTTGTGGTTCTTTTTCACCTCTAAAAACCCGCCGGTTTCTTTCTTTCTAGAGCTCCCATACAACCAAAGATGGAATTATCTTCCATATGTTAGAGAGGGTTGTGTTGCTGTTCATTCTGGGCCAACCTGCAAAAACCTCAGAAATCATGTTAGCACGTGGACCAAGCCATCTTAGCTTGTTTTGAACAAAATTCCAACAGTTGGATGCAAATTCACACTGTAGCAGCAAGTGATTTGCAGATTCCTTATTTTTTTCACAAAGCTCACATCTAGTTGGTCCATTTAGACCCATTTTTTTCCTTCTTTCACCAGTCAGAATGCGACCCTTGCATACCAGCCAAGCAAAAACACCCGCTTTTGGTAGGATAAAAAAAAAAAAAAATCATATTTGTAGAATGAGAGAAATTAGTTTATCTCAATACCAAATGAATAACATAATTATCATTTTCTTTTCAATCCACAAAAAAGAATGAGAGACAAAGAGATATTGAAAGTTCCATACTCGTGTGATGTGATTTAATATCATAAAATATTTGAGGAGAAAAAAGATTGAAAGATCATTGACATTATTGTCTACCTTCAATGAATTTGTAGATCCTCTCCATATATTTTAGTTCTTAAGACTATTCTAACTAAACTTGATATTCCAATGTTGATGATGGATTAAAGAATATATGAAAAATTTAAGCTTCATAGACCACTTTTCCTTTCTAATTAATTTTCTTACTAGTAAAACTTGACTCTAATTATGTTGTAGACAATTTATTTAATTGATTCAAAGTTATTTTCCAATTTATTATTTTTGTAAAATTTAAATTGGTGAGTAAATTATTTTAAAACAAAATGCATTCCTTTGTTTTTTTGGTTCTTTACCGTTTAGCACACCCTCCATGACTGTTTGCTTTTTTGCTTCTTATCTTTATTTAATTTTCCAGATGGTTTGCATTTTTGCTACCTATTTATTCTTTGTTAGTTCCTGGCGTAGGCAAGATATTATAGCATTCATTGTAATGCTACTATTTGTATTAGTTATCCAATCAGATCATTGTATTTTTCAACAACTTTTTGTATTAGTATAGTTTTAATATATTTTGAATTTTCTATATTGTAATAGGAATTATTTATCTTTAATTTTATTGGTTGAATGTGACTATAGTAGTATGTGAGGCTTTTGCCTTTTTGTAAGAGATATTTTCATTTTAGTTGTCCAATCATAACATTTTATTTTTTGACAATTTTTTACATTTGTATAGTTCTAATATATTTTGAATATTCTATTATTGTTTTTTTGCTACTATTGTTTATAATATGTTTATTGCAACTAATTAATTATATTATATATTAATATTAACTTAATAGTATAATATTAATATAATTTTTTATATATTATATTGATATAATATATTATAAGATTCATAACATGCACAAAAAATACCAAAATAATGTTAATTTAAATATCATTAATTACTTGAATATAATACTGTTCATTTAATATTTAATGTTCATCTATAATTAATGATTATATTTACTATTTAATATTTAATGTTCCTCAAGCCAAATCTCGTAAAGGCTTAATCTTTAGGACTTAGACAGGAACTAAACGCTATGCCTCCTTGTTTAATTTGCCTCTTATTCTTTTGTTGAAGTCCCCTCGGCTCCAGAGTGTGATGCCCTGTTAATCTGCTCATTCTCACGATGCCCTAGCTCGATGCCCTGCATCAACTCCGATGCTCTGCATCCGATGCCCTAGCACTCGACGACACCCTAGCATCAATTCCGATGCCTTACAGAGCTCATCCACAATGTTCAGAATCTTGTAAGTCTCACATTCTTGATTATAATTTCTTAAATTCATCCGCTCATTTGTTCTTTCATCTGAGTAATAGATAGTAACTAATTTATGTTGATATATGTAGAGGATAGCGCAAGGCCGATGTGTAGCTATTATCTTTGTTTTTGTTTTGAGTAGTTATATCTGGAAAATAGGGTACGATTTAATTCCTTCAAAGCAATAATGCAGAGTCCTTTCTACATGTCATGGTGATAGTATTTGTCTTGTAATGCTCAGAACCTAGTTCTTCCATTTTCTTCTCTCGCAGTTGTGCCTAACATCACTTTACAGTACAACCCAAAATGCTATACATCATTTGATACTTTGCATTTGATTTACATTACAAGGGTTTCCAAAAGGAAAGAAAATAATACAAAAAGAAACAGAATGAAAAATAATTTAGGGTAGAGAGTAAAAAAAAAAGGCAGAAACAGATTGAAATGAAAATGGGTTAAAATATTGAGATTAGAGAGTCAAACACGGTAGAAACAAAGTGGAAATAAAGATGGGTATGGTTGCTGCTCAAGCGATTCAAGAGATTATCATATATTTATTAGGATTAAGGTATCTATGTCTTCATAATCTTCTTCTTCTTCCTATGCCAATGATTCTCTCTTGATAATACAAGTGCTCAGATTTTAATGAAGCTTTGATGCTCTAGATAGTACAATTTCAACATCCCTTGGATTTGTCTCTGGCTCCATTATATATATACTTAATTGCTATATTCATTTCACAATGCCATACAGCGTAGGTTGATAAGAATCATGGGATGAATTAAAGCAAAGATTCAGCCGCATTCCATAGAGGAGCTTTATGTCAAGCATTTTGGAATAGCTCTTGCTTATTCTTGACCTTGTTTGTTGTAGAGGTAAATACTAAGTTGAAACAAATTAAATGTATGTGCATGGATACAAAAGTAGGCCACAAGGTTTCAAAAAGTAAATTTACAGTAGCTAATTAAGGCTGCCAAAGAGAGATGGAGTAGGGGGTTTTAAGTTGAGGGAACTTAAAACTTTTCTAGTCAGCTGAAATTTGTGTATATTTGAGTTCTGTAGCATTGACAATTTATTGCTTTAGATATTAGTTGTGCAATCAAGGGATTGTAGGCATCTAAGTGGGAGGTGTGGCTACTGTAGTGTCTCCTGAATCCTCCTCATCCACCAGTTTAAAAACCCAGTTTATAAATGAGGCCTACCTTTTCTTAAGCCTACCTTTTCTTAAGATGACAAATTCTATAATTCTATGAAGATGATGTGTTTCTAAGGTCAGAATATATGTCATTTATATGGAAAACAGACAAAACAAATTCTCTATGAATCTTTCTAAAAGTTTTTGGTCTATGAATAAACTTTTGAATGGCCGATAGACCATGCCACAGTGGCAGGGGTACCAGCTGATGTGGAGGCTGCTTGTAAATATGTTATCAGAGTAATTCCAGGTGTTCAAATCAGTGCAATTGTTGCACTGACATTAGCCAATTTCTTACTTGTCTAATCTAGACTTATGTCCCAGGATTACCATATTAGTTATAATAGTTTGCCAAGTTCATATTAGGATGATGGTGTAGACAATATTTTGTTATTTCAAATTTCTTGATAACTCATCCTAAATCTTGACACAGATGTTTCTGATAATTACAGTGCAATTTTAATTTGGGACTCTATTTATCCACATTTATATGATTTGTCCCTTTGTAATATCTCCGTACTTTCTCACATCATATTTTCAGATATCCCACTTGTCCCAAGCATACAACTACTATTTACATAGACTTCCATAATATAAGAAATCACAGTTCATATCCATTGTTGAGTGCTAATAATCTCTATCCTATTTATGAATTTCTGACCCATTTTCAATGTATTCCTCCTTACCATCTATAGAGAAATTTGTAGTGAGCATGGCCATATACCATAAGATTCATTTTCACACTGTAACCAGGAAGAAATTTGTATGACAATTTTAAGTGCAATCAATATGCTTGCTTAATGTAAGCAGTGAGATAAAAATGTCAATAAACAGAACATATGATACCAAACCAAGAATACTCTGAGAAAGAAAATAGTAGTGTGCACTTCCATTGTCCAAAAAGGAACTACTTGGCAATTTTAGTACCCGTGAGTTTGCCTTGATGACAAGAACAACTTTCACAAACTGCATCAAAAGAAATAAACAATGACATAGTGAATTGCTAGACATGAAAGCTCAGAATTATGTGTTTAAATCAAGTTTTTCTTAGTCTTTCAAAGAACCTATTGAAACATCTTTACTGAAGGAAATATGGTTGAAAATAAGCCAAATATGATTGTGAGGAGAAAGAGAGAATTCAAGGGATTCATTCTCAATACAGGTTCTTAGGTATGATATAGCAATATCTCATTGATGAACGCTAATTGCTTTTTTCTGTCTTCTAAATTCAAATATAAATTAAATGATATTTAAATTTCTACCAGAGTCAAATATGCTAGAAAACAAAATCCGTCCATGGATTTGTTTAACATGTGACATTTTTAGAGCCTTCCTCAACAAGCCAAGAACACGACCTACAAGATTCCTACAAGGTTCTAGATTAAATGACAAAGGAAACTCGTCACCCATTACTAAAGACATCAGGAATGCCTCTGGAGCTTTAAAGGTATGTGTGTGTATGTATTGACCAAAAAACATTGACATCAACAAACCTTTATTATGAATCTTGATTGAGGACATTGGTGGTTTGGTCTTGTTTACCCTCATACAGACCTTAATTAAACTTGCCAACATCTTGCAAGCATAATCTTTGAAGCAGTGACTGCTGACAGAATCTGATTTATGAGTTAACCTCAAATCTTTATCTATGCCTCCCTTTACTTCTTGTTCAGATACCTCTTAGACTGATAAAAGCATACTTTACTTTGTATAGCCAACCTAAAATGTACTTCCAGAATTATGTTGCATGTCAGCAAAGGCTTCTCACATTTCTTTGAAAGAAAACATGCAGTAATATGTTGAGTGCTTCAAAGTGTATAACGAAAATCCCAAAGTCAAGAAGCATCCTAGGAAGCTTTTCTATTGAATTCATCCAAATTCAATCTTTAACAAATTTTCCATCTTTAACATAGGTCATAGTTGGATGATTGCCATAGAATCTCAATGATAATAATTGTCTTACATCCGTCATATTTCTCAAATATCCTAGTTCAAATGATTTTGAATGTATAAAATCAGTGCAACTGCACACTTATTAGTTATTACCTTGTGTTGAATTTCAAATCCAACTCAATTGTTAGATAACATTTTGCATCAGTAGCAAATTAGCATAAAATTCAATTTGGAAAAAGTTCCAGATTTTCACTGATTTCCAACTTCAAAGTTAATAATGTTGTTTGTCAGATGCTTGGTTGTCATAGACAAGTAAAACTTTCCAGCATGAACTCAAAACATCTTGCTTCAGTATCCTCTAGTACTCCCAGACTAGATCCGAGATGTAGGGAACAAATGAACAACAATATTATGCATATTTGTTACTCCAGTAGCATTGGAACCATAGAGTCGCTCAAGCATCCAATAAAAACTTTTTCAACACATATTTGAAGATAAAACTCAAAATCCGTCAGTCATTATACCGAAAATCAAAAAAATACTAGAAACTTTTGCAGCGCTTACATGTTGCAACCTGTTTGTTGGTCAAATAATAAATTTGCTAACCTCCTCCACAATAAGAAACCAACTATTGTCTGCCTTGGAATTTAACATCAAATGTTGGTCTGTCACCGTGGTCCAAAATTATTCTCTTAAATTTTTTTTAACCCAACACTTACTAGTTTAATCTATTTCCCTAGCGATCATCCCACAAGTCCTACAAGAAGTGACAAGAAGCTGCAACCATTTTACCACACATAACATGTATTATCATAAAAATTTCACTTCTCAGAGAACCAACCAAGCCAAAAGCATCCCATAAGCTGAATCCATTCAATCCAGTCTGCCTTATAGATCTCATCCTGTACTTTAAATGTTTACACAGTTAGTAATGACACATAACAAGACTGAAAACTTACAATACTTAAACAAAATAAACAAATTGAAATAAGACAACAAGCTACCTGTTGTCACAAAGGATTGCGCCCTTATGCCAAGCTCAAAAGTTTGACAATCTCGTGCAACATGGAATGATCTTCAGGCCTGTGGTTTGCCTATGTGAAGATCAATCTCCAGATTAAATAGGGCTGGCTCCCTTTTACTATCTTCTAAAACTAATGATTTCTGCTTGGGAAAAGGGTAGAGAAATTCTTGAACTGAAACCTATCCTACGAGGTGATGCACCAAATCCGTGAGAAGCCTAACAATTGTCCTAACTCACAATGCATTCAATAAAGGAGACTCTACTCATGACTCAAATTAGAAACATGCTATACATTCATAGGAAGGTTTTAATCTAATCACTTGATTGAAGGAAAAACAGGCTTTCCGCAACTTAAACTGATTAAGATTCAAGAACAATTTACACAACCCATAATCTGAATAAACACGAAACTTCTTGCTCTAACAATGTATGTATGAAATATAATCAGAAGATTTACAATTAAATCACAGAAATTACATTAGAGCACCCATCCATAACTTTAAAACTAGAGACATTTGATAAGGTACAATGCTGCTCTCTATTGAAAATGAAAGGAAATAGCTGTTACAACTGTATATTGCTTCTAATGATACAATCTGTATTATTTTTGCTATGTGCAAAAAGCCAAGAAGAAGGAACTAGAAAAGAAAGGAGAAGAAGAAAGCATTAGAGGAAAAAAGCCTAAGCCAAACTGAAAGAAGGCACTGTGGTGGACTCCACCTCTGAACTTAAAGAACTCCTAAAAATCTGCCTCAACTGAAGTTGATTTCCTTGTTGACTACTTCAGATTTGATAAAATATTTTCTCTGGTCGAGCGAAAGAGAAAAGCCTGAAAATGAAACATGAAGATGGATGCCTGAAAATCCTCCTTAATTGATATACAACCCATTAGGGTCATTAACTGAGTGTTGAACTGTCATTTGCACCTCAGAAACTCCTCCAGCTATAGGTCTCAACTGATTGCATGATGACTATAACTGACTGATACAGTGAGTGAACTAGGAGCTTACATTTGATGTTTAATCCTTGAACTCTCCCAGATTGAAACTAGCCATGACTGAGGTGTCAATCATAACAACATTCACTTCTTTGCCCCACATGATAGCTTATCACTGCATCTTCATGACATGGCTACCTCTGTTCTTATGCCTTTATGATAGTAACTTCTTCTCTGATCTATAATATTGAAACATTGTCACTTTTTGAATTAAAACTGTATCTATCATTGGTCATTTTATATCATACTGTATCAATGACTGTACTTTGTCATTACCTCTTTATGATGATGGTCTTCACAGCATGTCTCATATGCTCTGCTCTACATCATGTATCCATCTCTGTCTTTTCTATAACTTTGTATCTTAATTCATGAGCATGCATGTCAACGTTACCTGAACTGTTCATTATTGATCTTTCACTTGTCACTTTTGGGACCTTGTTGGTCTCTTCATTATCATGCTCTACATCATTATCACAGTGACTTTTTCATTACCTTCTGAGTCTAATACACTATTTGATGTAGCCCATAGCACATCTGAACTATATCATTATTTAATATTGTGGCTGTTGCAGCAAAGCCAAAAAATGCCTTTTTTGTCATCAATGTGCCTGGATACATTGTTCCATGTCTTGACTGCCCTTTGGTATCTTGTTTATTGTCTATGGTAGTGATTTGCACCTATGTCTGTGGTATTCATGACAGCCACTTGTCTCCTTTGTTGACTGCAAACTTTACATGCTCATGTCACTCTTTAATTGTTCTTCATGTTTGCATCATAGAAACCTCTGCTTTGCACAAACAGTCAAGTCACTACTTCCAAATAAAAGGACAGACTTATGATTTGAAAAGATCAAATGCCTTTCTCATGTAATACATCACCAAAATTCTTTGTTACCCCTTTTCTAAAATACCACATTATCCTCCTTGATGAACTATACCTCTCATTAGATATCTTTCTCACGAAGCATACCTTCATTGCTTCAACCCTTTGAAACCACCATTTAAGCATTGTGATAATAAAAGTGTCTTTATAATATCACTAAATTTCTTGACTTTTCTTGATCTCAGCAAGAACAATGAGAAGATAATCCTGAGCAACCATAAATGAACAACTGTGACTCTTGATAGTGTTCTTCAAATGCCTTTGATCATTGATTCTATCCTAAAACCTTACATCTATATTGCTTCTATTCTAATTTGATGATGACTGGTCTTCATAGTTCACAAATTGTTGTTACAACATAGTCAACCACTGCATAGATTTTGTAATCTTGTGCTTTTGCTTTCTTGTAATATGCATAACTGTTATGACTTTAGGAACAACAAAAATCTCGTCTGTAACAATAAAAGGACGATAGAAGAGGTTATTACTTCACATAACTTGTGATTTCTATGGAAACCTTACCTCTTTCATGAAAACTCCCTGCTATCTGCTGCTCATTGCTTGAAATGTGCTGTCTCATGGATGAATCTGCCTTTTCTCTTCTCTCCATTAATAAACTTGCTGCCAGAATGATGACTGCTGCTCTTTTATTTGAAATTGCTCTTTTCATTGAATGAACCTGCTGTTGTAACTCTAAGATGTGATGTTTCCTTATGAAATATGCTGTTGTAAGTGCATTGAACTCCTGTTAACTGTTGTTCTTTTATGTGGACTGCTGTTATGACCGAGGCCTTCACAGACCTTAGCATTTCTTTCACAACATTTGCCTCTCCTTTCTAAGAATCCGCTGTCCATGAATTTATATTTGTTGTTTACTCTTCACAATCTGCTCTATTTCCTTGAAATTCGACACTTTAAATGAGAACACCACATTCTTAATACACAGATCTTTGCTTTATACACAGAAAGGATATGTTGATCTGTTTTAAAATCTGCTGCCCTTCACCCTTCACTAATGCTGTTAAGGCACTGATTTGGCATTTTAACTGCTTTTCCCATTGAAAAACCACTGTTTCTCTTTAGATATATAGCTGTTCATCATTGAAACTTGGCATTTTTTTCCATTATGATTGTTGTTCACACAAAATATGCTATTGCCTCTTTAAAAAACGTTGTCTATGCCTTAAAGCTGCTCTTCCATGTCTCTCAATATCATCCTTGAATGATCTTGTTGTTTCCTACTTGAAAACTTGATGTTCTTTTCTTTGCGAGCAGGGTAGGGTTTCATCTCCACTTTCCCTCCAAAATAGAAAATAAAATCCATTTTAGTCTTTATCTATAAAATGAAAGAACTTTTAATGTGAAGGAAATTTTGAAAGCCTCATTAATCTTTTAATATTTCCACAATCATAAAATGGAGGCATTTGAAGTATTTTTTCTCTTCCTTCAACATTGAAAACCCTCTATGACCTTGTTATAAGACCTAAGGGAAATTTACACTATTTTTACCTGAAAGTAAAAATAGGTAACACTACATCACAAGTTCATATAAAAATATGACAGACAAACTATTTTTTTTCAAACAAGAACGTGTGTAGTTTGTTCTAAAAAATTTAATCAATACAATAACATTAGAAACTAATATTTCAATAATATGATCCTAGACCACCTCTTGGTCCATAAATACCAACATTTTTGCTTGAATAAATAGGCGGATACGGTAAACCCTTCCCCCAGCTCTGCTACCTTCAACTGGACCTATAATAATGAATTAAGCAGCATTATTCCCTTAAAAACAAATTGTAAAGCTAACTGACAAGCGTTTGAATGAATAAACTACACATTCATCATCCCCTATATTTGTGATGTTTTTCTAAGCACAAAAAAATCAAACAAACTACAAAGCACACAAGTGCATCTGTTAGTTGTATATAGACCAGGGCAATTCAAACACAGTTATACCATTCCATGAAATAATAACCAGCTCCTAAGTCATAATCCAGCTGAGTCCTTTGGCACCTTGTAGGTGGTCTTCCATATGAAAGCTTTAGGTCCTAACAAAAAATCAGAAAATCATGGAGTAAAGATTCAAATAAAAATCAAACGACTACCATATCTGAATATTGGCCCTTTGGCACTGATACTGCATCATAATTACAAACAGGTGCATCATGATAGGCAGAAACTTCATTCATATGCTAAATAACCCATTCATAAACATAAATGTGTCATTCAAGTACCAGTTGGTGGTCTGTCACACGTCCTCCCAGAAGATGGAAAATGCCCGCTTCTGTCTGAAAAATCACGAGAACCATGGAAATGATCTCTCCCACCTAGATAGTCCCTTGCTCCACAAACATCAAATCGACTTCCACTCTGAACACCAGCCACTACAACCACGAGAACTACCATAACCTGTTTGGTATCCTACTCGAGCAGGATCCTTGATGGCTTGTCCCTTTTGCCGAGGTTTCTGCAGTATAGCCTTGATATTGACCTGTGTATGAGACAAACACAATTTAGTCTAAAGATATAGTATCAAAACATTCCATTATATCATATGCAAGCTCCAACAAACATTGAGAAAACACAAGTTAAATGATCTTTTATCTCCTTCAGCGAGCTCATTCTTGTTGACACCTTCAATACATGACAGTGTTGTTTCATGAGTTGTATAATTAATGAACCTAAAATAAATGAAAAATTGACTGCATAACATGTCACATAAACCAAATGCTACTCAAATGTGTGTGCAAAAATAAAAAATCCTTTATAAACCCTGTGAAAGGAAATGCTAGCTTATATTGGTAGTTTAGTAATCTAGACAAATAAATTGAATGGGTTTTATCATCTAATATATGAACCAAAATAAGAAGTTTTCACAGCTTATTTGATTAAGGATGATTGATATTGTTACTCTCTCATGGTCACAGGAATCTATGTATGGTTTTGTTCCTCATGTTTTCCTATGGAATTATTTTCCCTCATTTTTCACAAACTATTTAGTTTTCCACAACATTTCAGTTTACAAGTTATGTTGTTCCAGCATGTGGTAGGTTGTAAACAAATGGTTAATCAATGCATTTTCTGAGTTGATTTTTCTGTCAAGACTGCATATTGAAAATGTATTTGAGTTCATTTTAAACCACAACATTAGGGAAACAAGTAGAAAATGAAGGCCAAATGTGAAGATTAAGGTTGTAGGCCAGCATTGCCACAAGACTCCGTCAATAGTCTACAACATCATCCTGATATGAAGGCCAGACGTGAAGATTACAATAGTTTTACATGTTCAGATAGGCTTTCTGATTCATTAGAAGCTTGTGATTACTTTCCCTTAATTAAATCCTTGCAACCAACAAGAATCATAGATGATACCAATTTCTTAATTGCAATTTGAATATTCAATATTGCATACATAGGTGAATGAATCTTGCTATAAATGGAGTGAATTTTATTTATTTTGCAGGGGTGGTAAGGTTCTTGCTGAGACGACAATAAAAATTATATGCCAGATAGGAGGAGTGGCTGCTCTTGTCCATCCATAGGCTTTGAACATCCCCTGCACTGTAGTTAGAAGCCTTAGAGGCCGGGCTTCATGGCATTGAATTCTATACAAATGAGGGAAAAGCAGCTGGTGAGGAGTTCCATGGATGACATTTTTATTATTTTCATTTTGGTTCTTTGTTTTGAAGTCAACTTGGTCTGATTATCGAAGTCAAATTCAGCGACTTAATGAATGTTTAGAAAGTTGTGTTTACATAACATTCTATTTTGTTGGCTTCTTTATCCTTATTCTATGTTTTTTGTTTTCTTTCTTTTCTGTCATTCTATTTTTGTTTGGCATGGCCATGCCTTCTCTTTTTTCATTTTGTCTGTGAGTTCTACTTTGTTATGTTAGGTTTGTGTTTTTATTTTCTATTTTATTGTAGACTATTTTTAAAATTTTTTTATTGTTATTTTGTATTTGTCCATTTTTTTGTAGCTGATGATTTTTCAGGCAGCAACAATGATGAGGAGAAAACAAGCAGAATTGTAAAGTTGATTTTGTAAAATGATTTTTTTAAAAATTGCATTGAGTAATCAGTAATTTTAAGGAGGATTATGTAGACTAATTCTTCAACTCTATTGTAAAAATCTTTGACTACTGTTAATTCTCAAATTTTAATTTTATTGCGGCACTTTTGAATCAATTTCTAAAATCAGTAAACTTATTTGTAAGATATGTAAATGGATTTGTTGTTTACTAAAAAATATATATTTTGGGGGGGTTGAATTGACCCGCTCCTCAAGGCTGCGGGAATGGTCATTGGTCATGGCCTTTTTTTTCAGTCTATTGTTTTTGTATTATCTTTTATATTATTATTTATTGCATTTTATTTTATTTTATTTTTCAATAAAATATTTGTGAAGTGTATAGTTAACAAGATATGTGTGAAGTGTATACTTGAACAAGATATGTGTGATGTGTGATGTGTGAAGTGAAATAATGTTGCATGAAATATATTTGAACTTTCACATTCACTTATGTCAATATTTACACTTCAACTTTTATTATGTATATGTTTGAGGATTGTGCGTGAAACAAACATACTACATGTGAAATGTGGTTTTAACTTTGACAACCTGTTTGTTGTATTTGTACTTTAGCACAAGTGTGTAAGTTTGAATTTTTATGTTCACCTTATATTAAGAATGTACTAAATTTGAAATTCACTTATGTTGTATGTTTAAATTTTGGCATTTACATTTTTTGTATTTGTACTTTGACATGTTTTACCTTAAATGTGTAGCTTTTTTTGTCATTGAAGTAACTTTTTGCAATACCTTTTCAAATTAGACATGTATTCAGTTTTGTGTGTTTGTAGTTTGTAGTTTGGTATCTTTAAACTAACTTCGTGTATATTTAAACTTACTTTGTAAGGGTAAGCATGGGGTATCTTGTTCAATTTCAACTTCTGCACACACACACACACAATTGGCATTCACTGTGTGTGATGTATACTTTAACTTTGTCATGTTTGAACAAAGTCTGTGTATTTTTGGTACATGTTTTGAAAGGTAATTTTTATGTTACCTTTGTGTGTTGCTTGTATTTTAAGTAACTTTAGAATTCACAAAGTGACGTGTCTTTGAATTAACTTTCTTTGACTTTCATTTTCTGTTGTGCGTGTTTTAACTTCTTTGTGTTTATGAAAATTGCTTGTGCACCATGGTTTAACTTCTTTGTCATGTTTGAAAGGTGATTTTGACATTACTTTTGTGAGGTGTTTGTATTTGAACTAAATTTGACATTTACTTTATGTTGCATGTGTGTTTTAACTTTGTCTTGTTTGAATGGATTCCATATGTAGCATTCACTTTGTGTGATTTTATTTTGGCAATGTTTGAACATTAGTTTATTTTTTGTATATATGGTTTAACTTCTTTTTCATGTTTGAACAAAGTTTGTGTTTTGTTTCTATGTGTTTGTTTGAAAGGTAATTTTGACATTACCTTTGTGAGGTGTTTGTATTTGAACTAAATTTGACATTTACTTTATGCACATGTGTGTTTTAACTTCGTCTTGTTTGAATGGACTCCAAATATAGCATTCACTTTGTGTGATTGTATTTTGGCAATGTTTGATCATTAGTTTATTTTTTGTATGTGTGTTTAACATCAATTTATGTATGTTTTTTTTTTAATAAACTTTGACATTAACTATATGAGTGTACATATTTGTTTTTGAATTTGAAATCCACTTTATGTGAAGTGCAATTCACTTCATGTTGTGTGTATGTATGTGTGTGTGCTTTTGAATAAACTTTGACATTCACTTTATGAGTGTATGTGTGTTTATATAAAATTTGAAATTCAACTTATGTGAAGTGCATGTTTTGTGTGTGTGGTTGTATGCATGTAGTTGCAATATGCGTGTGTGAGAGTGTGTATTTGTGTGTGCATGCATGTAAGCATTGGGTGTTTGTCTATGTGTACATTCACAGAGGCGTGGGGTGGGTGTGTGTGTGGTTGTATGCATGTAGTTGCAAAATGGAGGTACATTACGTGTGGGGGTGGTGTATTAGTGTGCAATAATGTAAGCATTGGGTGTTTGTCTATCTACACATTCACACAGGTGTGGGGTGGGTGAGTGTGTGTGCGAGGGTGTGGGTGAATGTAGTTGCAATATGTTTGTGTGTGGGTGTGGGTGTGTGTGGTTGTATGCATGTAGTTGCAATATTTGCATGTATTTGGGTGTGGTAATGTGCACATGCGTGTTTGTGGTTGTGTGAGAGCGCATGTGTGTGTGTGTGTGGGAGGGTACACGTGCGTGGGTGAGGGTGTGGGTGAATGTGGCATGTGCATGGGTGTGTGTATTACTATGTGCATACATGTAAGCATTGGGTGTTTGTGTGACATCCCTCTCTATCATCATCCTCTATCACCGATAAGGATGATACGTGGAGTAACTGGTAGCTAGTAGAACTTATTTCAAAATATCCAACCGTCCACTTTAATAACAAATCTGGAAACTTCTTGCAAATCCACCGACAAATCTGGAGGATCTGATTTTTTTTGCCCCTCTTGTTGACTTTTGAGGAGTCGGTGATGAATTCTTTGGCCCTCTATAAAGAGAGGCAGTCATAATCAAATTGAAGGAGGGAGGAAGTTACAAAAAGAGAGAGGAATGAACGCATGAAGAGAGGGGAGTAGAGTAAATAAACACTGCAGATAAAAAGAGGGGACGACATATTAGAAAGGAAGGAGGAGGGTCAGTGAAGAGCAGGAGAAAAGAGAAAAGAACTAGTGCGAGGAGAAAGGTGTGGGAACAAGAGTAAAAGGAGCTGGTTGTAGTTTGGAAGGGGTTTAAACAATCAAGGTGTGGCGTCAGAAGTACAAAGAGAGAGAGCACGTTTTTTTAAGAGGGGAAGAGAACATTTTTGTGAGGGAGACTTTTCCAGAAAGAGACAACATACAATTTTATAGAGAGGAGCAAGGTTTTTTTTTTTTTCTCTTTACAAATTTAGTATTCTTGCTATTTTGTTAAGCATAATCTATTTCCTCTGTTGATTATATGATTGAAATTAGTATTTTGGATATTAAATTGGATGAGTGAGTGGCTGAGACTGTCTGTTTTGTTAAATGTAAATTTTGTTAGAGAACAACGATTTTAGATGGTTCCACTATTATCATCATTTGAAATTGTTTTACTTAAGGAAGAGTCCCCTTTAAATCACGAATTTTCACTTCTTTTCAGAACAACAACAACATAATTTTTAGCTTTGAAAATCTGAATATATTTATAATTTTTAAAGTGTTCTTGGCTGTCTATTTTCCTTAGACGATAGCTGAGATAATAAATCCATCACAACAATAGAGGATTTAATGTTTTACCTTAAAGAAGTGGATAACATTCAAACTACCATTTTCAACAAATCACAACTAGATTCTCTGTTCTTTATGTTTTATTTTCTGTAGATAAAATCCAGGATCAGAATATGTCAACATTTGTTGGAAATAACCAAAATTGGAATTAGAAATGGAAATGAAAAATCTGAAGACAAATCTTTCCTTGTGATATTCATTAGTTTATTTCCAACTAGCACTGAGGATACG
>MU224539.1:1741205-1762571 GCA_018584345.1 Thuja plicata | reverse complement strand
GTGGGGTGTGTGTGTGTGTGTGCATGTAGTTGCAATATGGAGGTACATTATGTGGTTGTATGCATATTTGTGTGTGCGTGTGGCATGTGCATGGGTGTGTATTAGCGTGTGCATACATGTAAGCATTGGGTGTGTGTGAGTGTGTCCATAAGGGGTGCATGAGTATGTATGTGTGTGTGCATGTGGGTGGGTTAGAGATGTGGGTGTGTGCACGTGTGTGTGTGTGTGTGTGTGTGTGTGTGGGAATGTGGGGGAATGCGAGTGCATGTGTGTATGAGATGCACATGTGAGTGCGAGTGCTTACGAGCACATGTCAGTGTAGAATTCATAGATATGGGTTAACTAAGTTTGATTGCAGAAGTAAGGAAATACTATTTGAAGATGAAGTAAATTTATGATTTGACAAAGAAGTTTCTAAAATGAGAAACTTTATGTATGTGCATGTGTTGTGTATGTATGTGCACGTGTGCGCCTATGTGGTGTGTGCATGTGCACATGGGGTGTATGTGTTTGTATGGTGGATGTGGTGGTGCACATGCATGTATTTAGGTTCGAGCGGTTGTGGATATGGGCATGCATGTGCATAGGTAGGGGTGTGTGTAAGTGCATGCATAAATCAGTGTGTTAATGTGCATGGGTGTGCACTTGGGCATGATGTAGAACACATCAAGTCTAATATATCATTGTTTCCCCTTTTTGGGCATTCCACCAAGTAAACCAAATATTCTTGGAACTTCTTTCTTACCTTCCATAGGATCAAATAAGTTGAATTTGGTTTAAAATCTAGACCAAAAGTATTTCTCATCGCCTTTCCACTCCATGTCTATGCTTCCATATTTGTTGCCAGCCCCTTGCTCCCTAACAATCCAAGGAATGTTAGGTAGGTTGCCCTCCAAATCAATCTAAGATTTGTTTCCAATGTAAATCGTAACTGCGTGGTCTTAATTTCTTGCAAAAAAACAAAATCTTTACTATTTTCTAAATTGAGGAATCTATTGACTACATGTTTAATATTCGAAGTCTCTAAAGGCATGAAATCATGGAAGCATTGGGGCAATTTGTTGTTGAACTCTACACTTTTAGAGTAGTATTCCCCAATGATCAAAATATTCTTTTTTCTTTTACTCTCCTTGGGCTAGTCAAATTTTCCTTTCCCAAGTGGAACCAACTTATTTGTTTTTTGAGAATGGAGCTCCCTTTGGTTTATTTGAGAGTTATAAATCTTTATCTCATTGACATTCCACCAACTTATCCATTTTTTTGAGAGTGGAGCTCCCTCAGGTTTATTTGAGAGTTATAAATCTTTATCTCATTGACATTCTCATCAATATTATGAGAAACATTCCCACTAAAGAGCTAGGGGATTTCCAGACTCAAATATTTTGGGGGCAAATGTCCCTCTAAACACCCATTCTAGGGTTGGATAATGACATCACTAGCCAATCGACCTTTGGTGGCTATGGGATCAATCCCCTGAGCGACGTCTTGGCCTCCCCTACTCCCAAGAGCTAATACTAACAACCTCTTGGTCATGAATGGGGGCCAAGGTGCTACCTACTCTATATACATTTTACTTTCAAATATACACATACAATGAACAAATGCACATATGCTTCATCCACACAAAGTGGAGATTATTGAATCTTGTCATACACAAAGTGTAAATCTAAGTGCTTTCATACAATCCACACAACATGATAGAACAAAAATGAATGCCAATTTACAAACACCACAAAAAGTAAATTTCAATTATACCTCACACAAAGTACAAATACACATGTAAAGTAAATACGTAAGTTCATGATGCACACAAAATTCTCTCAAATATGGAGTTAAAACACACACCACATAAAGTGAATCCATGATGCACATGAAATTTCCTTCAAGACGAAGAAGTTAAAACACATACCACTCAAAACTCAAAGTTATTCAAAAAAACATCACACAAAGTGAATCCCAAAGTTACTTAAAATACAAACACCAAACGCAGGAAATTGGTATAATTACATTTCAACACACAATGAAACAAAACAAATGGATTTTCTTCAAACATGACAAAGTTACAACATACACACCACAAAGTGGGTGCTAATAATCGAATAAACAAAAAATAAATGCATGACATAGTTTAACCACACATTAAATAAACATGCATTTTTTTTCAAACAGATGGAGTACATCCAAACATGATGAATATAAACAAACATTTTTCACAAAAAAATACTTCAAATACACAAAGTGAAACCTAAAGATCTACCACACAATATAGGTGGTTGTCAAAGTTCAATAACACAACAAAATGGTTGTCAAAATTAAAACTTATTTCACATGATGTTTAATCATTTCACACAATTTGTTCAAACACACTTCACACATACCAAAAATACACATACAAAAGTGAACACAAGCCTAATTTGAAAAGGTTTTGCAAAAAGTTACTTTAGACACAAATACACTTAAGTGCAAACGAGTCAAAGTACAAATACAAAAATGTACCCTCTTCAAGTTGTATAATACAAATCAAGTACACTCTTCAAACATACACAAGATAAATGTTAAGAGTTTAAAAGTTGACATAAGCGAATGTGAAAGTTCATATACATTTCATACAACATTAGTTCGCTTCACACATATCTTGTTCAAACATACACTTCACATATATCTTGTTTAAAAATAAAAATAAAAAATAAATGTAATGAAAATGATACAAAAATCAACACAAAAAAATAGGCTGAAAAAAATGGCCATGACCAATGACCATTTCTTCCAACCTTGAGGAGGGGGCCAATTCACCCCTCCAAATTTTTATTATTATTGAATAACAAATCCATTTACATATCGATTTACAAATAAGTTTGCCAATTTAAGCAATTGATTTAAAAGTGCAACAATAAAATTGATATTGCTCTGTATTGACAAGAGCTATTGCTACAGAGAAAGATAATTATTACACAGTAGTCAAGTAATTTTACAATTGAGTTGAGGAACTAGTTCCTAACTCGTCAATGCAATTTTAAAGAGAAATTAGCTTACACAATCCCCTTTAGAGTTCTGCTTATTTTCTCCTCCTCGTTGTCATTGTTGCTTGAAAAATCATCGGCGATAGAAAAAAGACGAATACAAAATAACAAATTTTATAAAAATAGTCTACAATAAAAATAGAAAAGAAAAACACAAATCAAACATATTAAAGTCAAACTCACGCACAAAATAAAAACAGAAGAGCTGTGGCCATGCCAAACAAAAATAGAATGATTGGAAAAAAAAGGAAAAAAAAATATAGAATGATAGATAAAGAAGCCAACAAAATAGAATGTGAAGTAAACACAACTTTCTAAACATTCATTAAGTTGCTGACATAAGTCAGACTTCGACAATCAGACTGTTAACAACAAGATAAATGCAACCAAGTTGACTTCAAAACAAAAAACCAAAATGAGAATAATCAAAGTTTTTATTCATGTAACTCCTTACCAATTGCTTTTTCATCACTTGAATGGACTTCAATTGCATGAAGGCCAGCCCTTTTAAAGCTTCTGACAAGAGAAACAGGATTGTTCAAAGCCCATAGATGGGAACGAGCAGCCAATGCTCGTGTCTAGCATTTTATTTTTATTGCTATTTCAACAAGAATCTTACCACCCCTGCAAAATAAATATAATTCACTCCACCTTTAGCAAGATTCATATGAGTATGTAATCCCAAAAAACAATGAAGAATTATTAGCATAAGCAGATCTATGCGATCATCAGCATATAGGTATTTGCTAAATGCATGCTTTATATTATCTACATATCTGGCCTCAACCATTGCAGTCTTACGTTCAGAGCTTTAAGCTTCAGTAACATCATTTATTCTCTTATATTAGCTAAGCATTCTTCTATACCTGCAAAATTTGTTGGTCCACAACAACCGTAATAAGCTAATATATGAACCAGTTCTCCTTTTCCAGAATCAGTCCTGTGTTAGATAGTAAAAATATTTAACATCTCAAGCTAAATAAATTTTAGCCTCAAAGCAGCTTTTTTACTTGTAGATATGAACTCCCTGGCTTAATTTATATTAAAGTTTTATTAATAAAAAAGTTAGAAACAGTTCAAATTTTCTGTCCGGTGCTTTCCTTACCATGTGAACAAGGAAAACGGTCCAAGAACCTGAGTATTCATAGAAAGAGCTCAAATGTGTATATTCTAATGGTTTAGGTAATCATATATATTACAAAATTTGGTTTCCAGTCTCATACAAATAATTCATTGCTCAGAATGTTTTTTTATTGTTGGTTGCAAGGATTTAATTAAGGGAAAGAAATCAAAAGCTTATAATGGATCAAAAAGCCTAATTGAATATTTAAAACTGACATGGTTTAGTGAAAGAATTAAAAGCTTAAATTAATATGGTAATGCTCGGACCGATGCCTAGATTAGACACCCAAGAAATAGGCTAACCTTGATGGAACAATTGTGCTGACTTCAACACCTGAAACTATTCTGATGCCATATTAACGAGCAACTTCCAAGGCAGATGCTATAATGCCATGGTCTGTCAGGGCAAGCTCTCTAAACCATTCAAAATTTTATTCACAGATTAACTACTTTTTGAAGGATTCATAGAGAAACAAGGGTTGCAATGCAGCAGGAGTTCCAAATGCAAGGATATGACTGGAGATGATTGAGAATTTTGAATCAGCAAAAAAGAGTAATTTGTAGAGAATCATAGACCCTTGAGCTTAGCAATGGTTGTGTGTCATAGCCTCTCCACCTAACTCTATCATAATGGAAGTATAAAACCAACTGTATGATTCCCACGAAGCTCCCAATCCCACTGGGGACGTACACACAATGCTCATAGAAGAGATTATCACAATAGGTCATATTTATCATTCTGACTTTCTATTGGCCACCATACCAAACCACAAAAACATATGCCTGATCGGGATGAGGACTGTCATAAGTGGGTTGATTTCTCAAAGTAGTATCATATCTAATTCTTAAAGCTACTATTAAACCGTTTCTTAGCAGATCAAACAAAGAGAGATAATGCAAAGAAAAATGTATAATGCCAGTAGGTCATGTTCATTATGACTATCTACCAGAAAACATACCAGTAACCAAACCACAAAAAGTTAAAAACATATGCCTGATCGGAATGAGGACTATCATAAGTGGGTTGATTTTTCGAAGTAGTATCATACCTAATTCTTAAACCTACTATTAAACTGTTGCTCAGCAGATCAAAAAAAGAGAAAGATAATATGTAAACAAAAGTATGTAATGACAGTACACATTTTCATGATCAGTGTGGTTTTTGGATGGCAATTTGTGTTGAGGCTTTGGGTCATCCATGTTGGCTTGTCCAAAAACTATGATCAGGAACAAATTGCTAGAGCAGATTTTTCAAATAGAAGTTAGATATATGAAATTCTTTCTATTGGAATAATTGCTGGAACTAGTGTGTTGATTAGATTCGTTTCATCCTAAAATAAATGCTATTGTTGTTTGCTAAATGAAGGCATTGGTTCTATGGTTTTATTTGTAAAAGCAATCGCTACAAGAGCTATTTTCACATATAGTGAATAGTAGAGGACAAACCATGTTCAGATAGCAGATAACAACATAATTATTTCTGAATGAAACAAAACGCAACCAAAAGTGATCTGGGTGCATACAGATTCAAAAATCAAAAACTTTCTGAAACCATGGCAAGTGACATACCTAATGATTTTTGCAAGAATAGATATTTGAGGTTACAGAGCAAATGAAATTATTGGATCGCTGGGCTTGAATGGACTGAAACCAACTGCCATAGCCTTTGGCAGTACTCCGACCACTTCTGTCAATATGTGAGCTGTGGATGAGGCGACGGAAGTTATATTTCTAAGTGTTTTTCTTGGTTCTTACCTCTAAATCTTTGGCTATTTGTTGTCTTGTCTAGATTCATACTAAATTACTCCTTTTTATGTATGCAGAAATTATTTCTTAAATTTTTTGTGATGTGATTCCCTAGTTTTGATGGATGACCTGCATAATATATTAAACTAGTGGTGTGCACTTGTTATGAACTCGGTTTTGATGCTAGGGTCTCCATTTCTGATCAGTAATCATATAGCTTTTTCTGGGTGTGACAAGAATGTAACTTCAGCAAGATAAACCTTATTATTTTTATTTTTTATGCTTCATAAAAGCATGTAAGCTTAATTTATATCCCACGATTCCAATATTTGCCATGCTAAATAATAAGTAATAGCATACCTTCATTTTTATGGTTTCTGGGATTTAACATGTAATTACATCAATATCCCCCTCATATGGTGGTAAAGATATTTTCTCCTAGGGATAAGAAATTATTTTTGTGCATGCAACACATTCTTGACCAAGCACTATAGATATGACTATCAATAAACCTTTGGGATTTTAACAGGTAAGCATTCAACTGACTTTATAAAATGCAAATCCATATAAACCAACTCAAATATCAGTAGACCTCCGATAGAACACCTAATTCCTATTCTTAGGGCCAATTGATGTTCACAATGGTTCTCTCTCGAGGCTCATTAAGTTTCTTTTCAAACTCGTTTTATCTTCCATGGCTGATAAGAGTAATAAAAAGCAAAGGCAGAATGACATGGAAATAGATAAGATATTATATACAGAAAATGACAATTGTAAAAATATACATCTCTTCAATTATTAATACATCTACAAGCATTGAACATAGTGTATAAATGTGTGCATTTGAACAAGTGTTTTTTTTTTGATGTTTTTTTGTGCAGTCTTTCCATGTTTTTACACAACTCTAAAATGAACTGTTCATTTTGACAATTCAAATTCAAGGCTGCCAAGAAAGATGGTCCACTTCTTACTTCGTTATCTCCATACTAGAGGAAGGAAAGGATAATGGCATACAAGAAAAATTGAAAGAGAAGCATAATCTGGTTAGCATGAAACAAATTCCAAGGTACACTGTATTTCTTTTAGAATATTGGCTTCTACCATATGCAGAG
The DNA here is from genome assembly GCA_018584345.1 of Thuja plicata. NCBI lineage: Eukaryota > Viridiplantae > Streptophyta > Pinopsida > Cupressales > Cupressaceae > Thuja > Thuja plicata. Next base: position 1,755,571 of record MU224539.1, on the reverse strand, counting down.
GTTTGAGAGCATGAGTGAACTTAAATATATGTGGCGCTATTTCCAACTAGTATATTGATAAATGTAACATTCTTCTTTCCCAATTAATTATTCAAAATATCATTGGAAGGGTAAAAACAACAGACGTTCTTGCATTTTATAAGAATAAATGTATCTTGGACTTCTAATTCAACATGAATGGTTATGTTTGTGCTGTTACGGAGAAATGTTTATCAGAATGAAAAATCACAGGGTGGTAGGAAAGAGGGACTTGCCAAAGGCCCTAGTTTTATGAAATCCTCACATATTAGGGTTCCTTGATGATTACAAGAAAAGATAGATAAGATTCCTTAATCGTTAGAAGGGAATATAAGTATTCCCAATACTTGAAGGAACGTATGAAACATATGACAATAGTGTGCTCAACTACTTTTCCTATTACCATCCCAAATTCATTTGTTTCTTTTGTTGCACGTAATTAATTTTTAAACACCCCATGAAACATAATGTCAGAAAGTGACACAGTTTTACTTTTGCATCTCTAATGATAAGTAATTGTTTGCAGTGAATCATTTGGGAGGTTTGAAAAAGGGTCTGATCTAGGAGATGGATCAGACGCCACTGTTCAAGAGGTCTGGAAGAAGTCCTATCAACCAAGGCCTTTGTTTCTGATGATGACTTGATTGATTAGTTCACTGAATGCAATGGACCGGGAACATTATTAGGTGCAATATCACTTATTACAGGAATTAGAATTGAATCTGGCTTTCTTTCTCTTGCTGCAGGTACTGCTCTGCTGTATGTTAATTAAAAGAATGAAAGACAACATTCCATTCTCATGAAGAAGTTTAAGATGTATTTTTCTTTAAGATTTGAATTTTTTAATTTGTCTTTGTAGCAGATGTCGATAGGATTTTGTTGATAGGATTTTGAGAAATTTGATGTGGATTTCAATGTTTTGGTTGCACTGTTGCAGGATCAATTAGAATATGTGTTCAACATCAGGAAGCACTGAGGATATTTACTACAAAACTCAAATGTGTACAAATGTCAGCTGACTAGAAAAGTTTTAAGTTCCCTCAACTTAAAATCCCATAGTCCACGGCCCTTTCGCACGGTCTTAATTAGCTATTGTCAATTACTTTTTGAAACCTGCTGGCCTACTTTTGTATCTGTGTGCATAAATGCAATTTGTCTCAATTTATTATTTACTTCTACAACAAACAAGGTCAAGTACAACAAGAGCGATTCTGAAATTCCAGACATAAAGCTCCTCCATGGAATGTGGATGAATCTTTGCTTTAATTCATCCCATGACTCTTATCAAGCTAGTGTGTATGGGATTCTAAAATGAATATAGCGATTGAGGCATATATAATCGAGCTATAGCCTGATCCAAGGGATATTGCAATTGTATTGTCTAGGGCATCCAAGCTTCATTCAAATCTAAGCACTTATATTATCGAGCGAGCATCATTGGCGTAAGAAGAGGAAGAAGATTATGAAGACACAGAGGCCCCAAACCTAATAAATATAGGTGATCCTCTTGAATCGCTTGAGCAACATCATTCTTCTCTCCAAATCAGCAATACCCATTTTAATTTCCAGTTTATGTCTGTCGTTTGACACTATTCTTAATATTTTTACCCATTTTCATTTCCAATTTGTTCAGTGTCTTTTTGGGAATGTCCTTTCGTTTCCTTTCAGAAGCCTGTGTAATGCAAATTAAATGTAAAGCATCTAATGATGTATAGCAGATTGACCTCTAGGAAGGAATCTCTGTGTTATTGCTTTGAGAGGAATTTACTTTTATTCATTTGCTTTGAGGAAATCTTTGCTTTAATTAATCACATGATTCTTATCAAGCTATTGTGTATGGCATTGTGAAATGAATATCAGCAATTGAAGTATATAATGGAGCTAGAGCATGAGCCCGAGCCAGAGTCAGATGCAGGGGATATTGCAATTGTACTGTCCAGGGCAACTAAGCTTCATTAATATCATTCTTGAGGGAGCATCATTGGCACAGGAAGAAGAAGCAGATTATGAAGACACAAATACCCTAATGCTGAGACTCTGTATCTCTTGTTTGTTGGATTGTCATCATCTGCTACGTGTTTTTGGTCTGTGTGCTTATAGCCAGATAGATGCACTTTACCATCCAATACTTCCATAACAAGTATTATTTTAAATGCTTAAAAGACTCGTTGCATCTACTGCATGATACAACTTCTGTTGTATGTAAATCTTTCACAAAAAGCCAACGTTGTATTCTATTTTGGATTTTGTGATATGCTCAGCAGGTTAGAACTGTAGAACAATGAAAATGGCGGTCATTGATTGTGGCTTACTACTGTATTTATTTTAGGGTAAAATGATTTTTCTTTTCAGTCTATAGTGCAACAAACTGCAAAATATAAGATACAGCTCTGTTTTTTCTGAATGGCGAAAAAAGAAGAGGGCAAGGGATATGATGGATTATGATGTTACTGCTAGTGCTATAAGATGGTCACTTCAGCTCTCCGATAATGAGGATGATGAACTAAACCCTTGAAGAACTCAATTACTTGGAAAACATTTTTAACTGGCTAAGGTCAGGGCTTAAACACTAACACACATTAATTAGGACACCTGAGATAAAAGCTTGCATTAAAGAAATTCCCCAGCAGGAATATGTGAACCGGCCACAGGAGGCGAGAAGGCCAAGCAGTATGGATTATTAGGAGACTACAGTTGATAGCAGCAGTAATCTCAAGATAACAGAAAATGTGAAAATGTTCAAATCACCAACTGCAAAGAAAGTGCAATATAACAGCAGCGTAAATTATTAAGAGAAAAGCTAAAGTGCCTCTCATAGGGGTCAGATTGCTAAAGAAAATGCGGCCTATTATCCAATTATATGGATGCTTAATTGAAATTGCAAACTCTAGACATTTATTTGTAAATCTACAAACTGAAGGCCAACTCTAGGTCTTTGGAGAGGCACTTTCTTTTACCTAATATTTTTATTGACTGTCTCAGGCAGAGGTTTATACTTTTCTGGCATTAAATGGGTTGATTGCAAGATACTGATTTCCACTGGTGTAGATTTATACAGAGTTGCAAGGACATTCATTATAATTAGTGCCAACTGTACAGTGTAAAGACACTTAGAGAATGAACACTAGGAGGGTTTGTGTTATCCGATATAAATTTAAGCATCGTTGTTCGAAATTAAAGTTACTAATCATTAACCAAATGAAACAGAAAAAACATGAGTCTAAGAAATTATAGTCAAGAATGCGAGACTTACAACATTCCTCCGCAGATGATTCTGAATATTACGGATGAGCTCTGAAAGGCATCGGAGCGTTAGAGTGGATGCAGGGCATCAGATGAACATTACTAGGGCATCGGAGTTCATCCCACTAGGCATTGAAGCATTAATACGGAATTCATCCCACTAGGGCATCGGAGTTGAACTCGTGAATCCAATAAAATTACTACGGAATCAATGCCAGAAGGTATTTGGGTAAAGAGAAGATTGAAATCCTCCTTTGCCCTCCTCCACTCTCACAACCTCATCCATGATCATCGGAGTTGAAGCACTGAAGCATTAACAGGGAATTTGGGTAAAGATGACTTCAACAAAAGAATAAGTGGAAAAACCGCACACAGCCTGCGAACTAAATAAAGAATAAGAAGAAAAAAGCAAACGGTCATGGAGTGTCGTAAACGGTAACACAGAAGCAAAAAAGCAAATATGGAAAGTGGACAGCTATGGAGCGTGCTTAACCTGTAACAGCTAGTGAGTTGGATGAACCCAAAATAAAAAGGAATCAATTCAAATTTAAAAATAGTAAATTGGAAAATAAATTTGAATCAGTGAGATAAATTGTTTATAATATAATTATAGTCAAGATTTGATTGTAGAAAAATTAATTAGAAAGGAAAGGTGGTCTATAAGCATAAAACACGGATAAATGTTAAATTGCAACCTTTCTTTCAGCAATTACACTATAGGTATTAGGTGCATTATTATGCTAAAAATATTCATTGTGCCCCGTTTTTTTCCTTGACCTACAACATTGGAATATCAAGTATCATTGCATTAAAAGGCTCACTTAGAATAGTTTTAGAAGCTGAAATATCATGGAAAGGATCTACAAATTCATTGAAAGCCAACAACAATATCAATGACCTTTCAATCTTTCTTCTTCTTAAATATTTCATGGTATTAAATCACATCACACGAGTATGGAACTTCAATATCTCCTTGTCTCTCATCTTATTTTTGTGGATTGAAAAGGAAATGTTGTTTCTACTACTCATTTGGTGTTGAGATAAACTACTTTCCCTCATTCTACAAATATAATTTTTGATTCCATATGTTTGAAAACTATTTAAGGGTTTAAGTCTTCTGGTAAAGGAAGTAGTAATAATTGCGTAAGAGTTTGAATAACTTATATTATATTTTTATAATTATAATTATATAAATACAAAACCTTCAATCATGCCCTTGTTTAGGAAGTAATCAAAAGGTTGTCCAACCTTTATGATCTTTTAAGTGAATTATTATATGGTAGAAATAAGGTGCCTAAGATGTTAAACCTCACACGTGTATTGTGGTTTGTTTCTTATGTGTGTAAAATAACTATTGAGAGAATGATTACTTTTGTAAAAAAATATATGGTTTATTTGAACTCAAATAGGTTTTGATTATAATTTTATAAGTAAATTAAATTTGACAAAAAATAAAATAAAGAATGTTGAACTTGTGTGTTTGGTTGTCATTGATGTCAAATCTAGTGATCTCAGTTAGATCATAGTGTACAAAGTAATTGTTAGATGTGAATGACAAGTGTTCAAGACAGTGGAAGATAAGTAACAAACAGACTGAGTTGCAAAATTACAAATATATCTTTTTTGGTGTGAGGATTGTTGGACTATTGATTTTAGAACTTTTGGTGTATGTCGGATGTTCTGAATGTTTGTGCAAGTGATGATGACAAACCTTAGGATTACCATGTTTTGCACTTTCATGCGGACAATTAAGTCATAACCTTGACATAAATGAAGTATGCTTTGTGGCAACTAGTCTAAAAGTGTGTGCAGTTGAAACAATTTCTTTTGTTGTTTTGGTTGATGATTGGTGCTCTAGAATAAGTGTTGCGGTGATACTTGCAGTAATGTTTTCATCCGACAGAGGTCCAAAATTTTCTATTGTTTCGGATTGGGTGTTGCAGTTTGATTTAATACTATTCATTTGATATTAAGACCAGGAATGTGTTGACACGATCCAGAGGTATGGTTACAAATTGTGTCATCTTTTTGGGCTCTAGTGATTGCAGTGTTTTGATTTAACGTGTATTCCATTTTATCGCTGGAATATTTTATCTGGAACTATTACAAATTATAGTTATTATTGATGGTCGAGTTTGGTTTTCTTCGGGGATTGTGGCGTGTGATTGGAAATGTGTTAACATACACTCTTTTTAGGCTGACTTAGTATATACATCAGATGTTTGTGCGTGTGAGAAGACATAGAGACAATGCAAAAGGTATATGCAGACAGTGGTACAAACAATTTGGTAAAGGCAGAGTGGAAGACTTACAAAGGATCTTAATCGATTTGTTGCAAGCAGTTGTGTTGAGATCAGAGCTTGACTGGAATTGAATTCATGCATATGTAGATGTAATCTTCTCATTTCATATTTTGCTTCTCTTGGTAGTGAGTCGAGAGTTTCATCCAGCTATTGTATTTTAGTGAGGGATTCCTTTTTCTCTCTTCTTTCTCAGGGTAGTGAGTCCACCCGCAATGAGCATTGTAGTGAGCCACCCTTTGTAATAATCACCTTAACCGATGTCACCTTAACTGTTGTTTTTATTCACGAGAATTAGCTTCTCCATAGTTTTTCCCATTCTAAGTTTTCCACGTAAATATTTGGTACTCATTGTGTATGGTTCATGAATGTGTATATTCATATGTATATTTGTTTTGACTAAGTAATCAAGAACTAAATGTTATTAGGTCTAGATTTGCAAAATTGCTAAAATTTTAATCAATAATTGATTCACCCCCTCCCTCTTATTTATTTAGGACATTCAACAATTGCTATCAGATCCTGGAGCCTTGTCATTAGCTCAACCGCTTGAGGGAGATCTTATATATTTGATCAGCTATTACATGAGAATACTACTCAGATGCATATTTAAAGACTGCTCTTAAGGATCTGGAATATGTGGAATCAGAAAATGAAGAATTTAAAGATAATATCCAAGAAGCAAATAAATGTGTTGAAGAACTAAGAAGTCAAATTAATAAATTCAAGATGAAGTGCAAGGAATTTGGTAAAGAGTTGAATCGAAAAGAAAACTACAATTGAATATCATAAGTTATAGATTGGAGAAAGAAAGGAAATGAAAGAAATACTAAAAAATGTGCTACATCAGAAATCAAAAGAATGCGAGAAACTGAAACAAGAAATGTGGATCTAAAATCTAAGACAAAGGCCAACAAAAGTTGTATGACATTGGGTTGAAGCCATTAGTAAACAAGAATGAATTAGGGTTAGTTAATGAAGGGGAAGATAAGACAAAAATAAAGGTGATATCTTAAGATTTGAACCTGGTCTAGATTGAAAAACCTCCTACAAGAAGACATCTAAGTCGACAACCCAATGTTCAAAGGTACACATCATTTAATGGTTATTATTTTCAATGCAATAGAAACGATCATAAGGCAATAGAATGCAGACAGAAAATAGGTCAAAAAATTGAATGCTTCAATTGTAAGAATGTTGGTCACAAGACTAGTCACCACAGGATGAATTAAAGATTTTGTGGAATGAATGGATCATTTGTACGTAAATTCCTTCATGGATATTGTCACCTATGCTATGGTTTTCGCATAAAGCTACTTAGTGCAGATCTAGGATACCTTCAGCAAAATCAGATGCAAAGAACATGATCAAGTGCTACAATTACAAAGAGTATGAAAATTTTGCTAGCAGCTAAAAGAATACAATTGCTCCAGTAAAATAAGATGACTCTAAGAATAATTTAATGGTTTGGAAGAAAATAAAAAATGCGTCGATTGTACCAGATTTTAGTACAAATGTCTCTTCCTCTAAAAATTGATTTGGTAGCTCAGGCTTAGGGGGAGCTTCACATGACATATTTTTGTCCCCTTTGCCTAAGTGATTACATGTCATAATTATGACATGACAACTTCTGATATATTCTGACTAATTGTGTATGCTTTGGACAGATTATTGATAAGATAGTTTTGGCAGTAAAATCCTAATTATGACAAGCATTTTACATCGAGTTTTTGCAATCATTATTGCATTACATGTTGAAGGGAAGCTAAAGAATGAAAATAATAATTCAAGTACAAGTGCTTAAGACGGAATCAAAGGTGATGATCAAAGATGAATCTAGCAATAGTGAAAAGTTTGGTAAGGTACAATTGGATGAGTACAATCATATTAAAATCAAGTTGCTTAAAAATTGTTTTATGACAGAAGAATCTCAAAGAATAAATTTTTTTGGAAACATTGGTTTGGATATTTGGAGTGAGTTCCCGCGGTTTGTAGACAAGGATTTTATTAAATTTGTTTTAAGACGTATAAAGAGCGATTGAACGATGTTGAACACACCCTATCAGATTACAAAAGAAGTTATATCGGAAACTACAGGTCTGTGTGGTGTTGGACTTGTTTTAGTAAAGAAGATGGTAAAAAAAGGGGTTTAAAAAAAGATATTTGACTGTGGATATCCCTTTTGTTTTGGTTCCCTAATTGTGTGTTTGATGCTTTATTTCTTGAAATCTCTACTGATGAAAGAAAATATTGAATGGAAGTTGAATGTTCATGTTGGAAAATAGATGTACCAGTACTTATGTTTCTTAATAGATAAAGACAAAGCTTGTAAAGATTTCTTTATGAATCTTGTGAATGTTTGGTGTTCTAGTTTGATTCTCGGTAGTATGAGTGCTTCTAGGGAGAGTTTCTCCTCCAAAAAAAAGAAAATTGGAAATAGTTGTCTTTTGGTTCTCCTTTGGAATCAAAGAAGCTGAAAGAGATTGTTGAACAAGAAGAAATAATTGAGGTTGATGATCCATAATCGACTGATGATGATAAAGAAAAGGTTACCTTATAAGACTCCGAGGAGAAAGAACCCTTAGTGGTAGCAATGGAAGAAAGATATGGTAAAGCACGAAAAAGATTATTAGCAACTATAAAGGAAATGACAGATTGTTTTAATGGCATGGCCAATATATACAGGTGCTACCTTTGGTGACCAACCACTATGAAAAATTATAGAGCTAAGATTGACTCTATTGAGTATGAACTGAATACATTTGGAAATACATATGACATTTTTAGTTACAGAGACGGTTCACAAAGAAAAGAGATATAATCAGGCTATAATAGGATCTGGCTATTATTATGAGATAGAGTGACAATGTGATAAATATATTCTGGAAGATCAAGGAGATGGTTGAAGCCAGACTAGAACATCTTTTCAGTCTACTTTAAGAAGCAGAAAAGCATGCACAAAATCTCATTCATCTTAGCAATATGACTAACACAATTGATTCACTAATAGTATGTTGTAGTATGTGTTGGACTCTCTAGTTGGTAATGTAATCCTAGAAGGACCTTCCTTTGGAACTCAAGGAGAGGTATAAGAAAATCTTTCCAGGTTAGTGAATTTGAGTGACTTCTTTTTGATGCACAATTTTTTTTGGGGCACCCTTTGTCCTTGATATAAAAGGGGGAGTAGTATAGATAAGACGTGAGGGTAGTAGATGTAGAAGGAAAAAAATATAAAGGGTAAACATCATAGGGGGAGTGCAATATATATTTATAGATATTCTTCCATCAATGACAAAGGGGGAGATTGTTGAACTTGTGTGTTTGGTTGTCATTGATGTCAAATATGGTGATCTCGGTTAGATCATAGTGTACATAGTAATTGTTAGATGTGAATTACAAGTGTTGTCAAGACAATGAAAGATAATTTGCAAACATATTGAGTTTCAAAATTATAAATATACCTTTTTTGGTGTGAGGAATTGTTCCTCTCGATTGAAGATTTTTGGTGTATTTTGAATGTTTTGTATGTTTGTGCAAGTGATGGTGACATACATGAGGATTACTATGTTCCACACTTTCATCTAGATAGTTAAGTCATAACCTTAACATAAATAACGTATACTTTGTGGAAAGTACTCTAGAAGTCTGTACAGTTGAAACAATTTCTTTTGTATATTTAGATCATGGTTGTTTCCCTACAATAAGTTTTCCGATGATATTTTCAATAGTGTTTTCATCCGATAGACATTTGGAATTTTTTGTTCTTCCAAATAGGATGTTGATAGTTTAATTTAATACTATTCATTTGATATTCAGATCAAGAATGTGTTAACACAGTCCAGAGGCATGGTTGCAAATTGTGTCATCTTTTTGTGCTCCGGTGATTGCGGTATTTTGATAACATGCGATCCATTATACTGCTAGAATATTTTTTCTGGACCTATTTCAAATTATGGTTATTCTTGATGGTCAACTTTGGTTTGCTTCGGGGATCATGGCGTGTGATTGGAAATGTGTTAACATACTCTTTTTTTAAGGAAAACTTAGTATATACATTGGATATGTGTGTGTGTGTGTGTGTGTGTGGGCGCGCACGGAGACATAGTGACATTACGAATGGTATGTGCAAGCAGTGGTAGAGAAAATTTGGTACATGTAGAGTGCAAGACTTTTGCAAAGGTTCTTAACTGAATCTGTTGCAAGTATTTGTGTTGAGGTCAAAGCTTGATTGGAACTAAATTCATGCATATGTATATGCAATCCTCTCAGTTCATATTTTTCTTCTCTTAGTAGTTAGCTGATAGTTTCTTCCAGATGTAGTATTATGGTGGGGGGTTCCTTTTTCTCTCTTCTTTCTTAGGGGAGTGAGCCCTTCCGGGTAGTGAGCCCACCCACAGTGAGGATTTTGGTAGTGATCCACCCTTTGTTAAATACCCTTATTTGGTGTCACCTTAACTGGTGTTTTTATGAGAATTGGCTTCTTCGTGGTTTTCCCAATTCTAGTTTTTCCGCGTAAAAATATGGTGTTCATTGTGTATGGTTCATGAATGTGCATGTTCATAACTATATTTGTTTTGACTAAGTAATCAAGGATTAAAGCTATTAGGTCTAGGTACGTAAAATTGCTAAATGTTTTATTCGATAACAGATTCACCTCCCCCAGTTATTTGGGACACTCAACAAAGAAAGATATCCAAAAATGGTCATAGATTATTTGGCGGACAAAGAAGTTGAGATTAGGATGGATTTATAAATCATGAATTCACTATAGCCAAGGTTTAATTATTTGAATAATTTTATGTTCGGAATTTAGAGAAATATGGTGGTAAAGGGTCTTAACTACAATTGCAAACAATAATACAAAAAATCAGAGCATAATCAAAAGAGCATTATACCAAACAATTCATTTCCTTATCAATGCTACCAAACATAACTTGAAAAAATTGTTTATTGTACCAAAATTGTCAATCATACACAAGGAAACTAATTTTCTTGTAAAATGTCTCGAAAAAGGCATGCATATATGTTGGTAATCTATTCTATACATATGAAAGATTTAATTATGCTTTAACTTTTATTGTTGTTATATGCACAACTATTAATATTTTAGTTTGACATGTATTTATTGCATCACTATTTTTAGATATTTTTTCAAGAGGTTTGCATGCCTTGTGTATGCTTGATATTTCCTACTATTCCTAACATGCATTACCAACATAGTAGTCGTGGGTTTACAAACATAGGGAAGATTTAAACTATCCATTACTTGTCATGAAATGTTAGCCAACATAGACAAATTAGTGAATTATTTGATAGGAGGAAAACAAATATTTGTCATTATGCTCTAATTTTTCATCCTTTTTAAGTGTTATAATGTTACTACATTCATTTTTGAGATATTCCCTCAAGTAGTCTACATGTCTTGTATATGCTTGACATTGTCAGTTGCATTAACATGTAAAATCTATTTCTTTCTACCGAAAACCCTTTGGCCAATGCACTAGCAATGTATGCTAAATACAATTAAGGATCTAAAGCATAAACCAAGCATACAACTACTTAAATAAAAATCTATAAAATAGTACGTGGTAATGTTGTCAAAATATTTGCATGTGTAGTTCTGCATAGAATAACATGAAAAACCAAATCATAATCAAAACTTTCAACTGCATTAACTCATAACATAATCATAAATTTATTTTCATTAACTCTAAGAATAGTCAAAAATTTCATCTACAGTATCAAACAATTCATTATCATTTCATTTATTAGGAAAATGGTGTCCCAACCTTGCAATAATAAAAAAGTTCCACTGATAAAAGAAGGTTGTTGATATCATTGTGAATCTTGACCGATTTCATTAGGTCATAGATCTAATGATGCACATTATGTGCATTTTGTTTGCTCTAGAAGGCAACACTATTTTATGAGGGCATTGTATTAGTATTGTATATTGTAATGTATTTTGAGATTCTGATACTTGTTGAGTTGCCTTTGGATCTCCATTGTTGATACTTTAATAAGAAGCTTGCTCTGCAAGTATATTGCAATATGTTGTTAATTTTTAAATAATATATTTGGGAGCTTTTGAAGTATGGGGTTTTTTCTCTCAGAAGGTTTTTACCCACATAAATCACTGTGTTGTGCTCTGAATGACATTTATGTTTATTTCTATTTAGTTTTTATAATTGTTGTAAAGATTTGAAAGTTTTGCATAACCATCGTCTCAAGGTTAGTGTAGGAAGTTGTTTTGCTACCTTAACTTCCTTACATCTATGTTGTCACATAGTTCATCAAAAGAAACAAACAATATAATTTGAAATATGACTTATAACAATAGCACATGGAACCTTCTACCTCCATGTGTGTTTTAAATATTCATATTAAAAATTTGAGTTTTACCCCCTACAAAGTTTAGGGTGAACTAAAAGTGACATACTATTGCACTTGAAATACTTTTAAGTAGATGTTCACATTCCTTTGCATTCTTTGAGGGTCATAAGAACTATTCATGTCAAGCATAAACAAAATGAATACAATATTTTTTGGAAACATTTAAAAAAAAACATGTTGTTATGTTATCAAATTATTATATGCAAGTATAGTGGCATACAAAAACATAAAAAGTCATGATAATCAAAATTTTCATCTATATTCTATAAGTTGAACAATTCACTACCTTTTATGTATTGTCAAATAATTCATTGCAAGTAAAACATAGTCTAAGTGGGAAAATAATTTATTGTACTACCACATGACATATGCTATCTCCATTGGGGTATAAACTATTTGTATTAAAAGGTCAAGCTCTATTTGTTACAAATTTTAGGGTGCATCTAGAAATAGTTTTTTAGATTTCTTTGGACTTTGTCAACTTTAAAACCCAATCAGAAAGACATTGTGGGATATATTGTAAGTAATTTAGGTTCAACTTAGAGACCAGCGTGTTTTGAAAAATCCCTCTAGCTATAGGGTATGTGCAAGATCATGAGGGGCCAAAAAGTGGCGATGTAAAAAAAATCCACTTTTCACCCGTCCAAAAGCACATGAAAACGTTTGGTGACTTTTTCGTAGGCCTGGGTGTCAGTACATGTGGGAAAACCTTACACCAAAGCACAAGCCTAATCGGGTACCCGATTTTTTTGGGTACCTAAAAATATCAGGTGCCCGATATTTTCGGGTACCCAAAAAAATTGGGTAGCTGAAACCTGTGGCGTAAATCAAAACCCGCGAGCTGTTTTCCTCATTTCTCTCATCGTTTTGGGTTTGGAAAATGACTCTAAATATCCTATACATGATTTTTTCGGGTACCTGATTTCTCCAACAACAAATTCAACTCCACAGTTTATCCAGTAAGTAAATTCTTGCTATATCTTGATTACTTTCTTTCACTTTCATGTTAAATGTAGTTTTTTTGGTTAAAATGGGGTTTTCTATTGATTTTTTTAATAATATATGAAATCAATTTGAAATTTATATTTGTATATTATTTAATCAGGCATGGCTGACAACAATGAAGATAATAACCCTCCCCCACCAAATAACGATCCCCAAAACAATCTAGAACCGCTTCAAAACCCTCAATCTTTAGAGGATTTGATACAAGAGAATTTGAGCACTATACGGGGCTTCAAAAACACATATCAGAATATACCTACGTTAGCTCCTATGCTTTCCACCCTAAATTCCATTTTTGAAAACATTAACACTCTTATGCAGCAACATAATGTTGCTCTTCATTGGCGTGATGATATGCACGCCCTATTTGATGACGGGCTTGACCATGATGGGGTTGCGACCCTTAAAATAACTAAGGAAGATATAGCCTCCTTTTTTGTTAATCTTAAAACCGGATTAAAAGTTAACCCTAAAAAGACCAAATTATCAATAAAATGGTGCACAAATGAAGCAATGCGCACATAGTTTTGGGATCGTTGGTGGATGGTTTTTGATAAACCACCCCATAGCAATTTGGACCTCCCTTTCTATTTCATAAAAAAATTGTATGCTGAGTTTGTGCTTGGTCACAATGTTAATTATTGGAGCATGAGACCCAACATGGGCGTAGGCGGAGGAGCTCCTCACACTAGGCCATTTGCCTAGCGCAAAAAGGCCACTACCTTTGTCCCCCCACTAATGTCGCACCCCCTCCTCCAGTGTAGCATCCCAATATCATTGCAGAGGCTACCTCACAGAGTATTAGGGCCATTCACATCCTGAGTGATCAGTTGATCACGCATACCAGGTCATTGTTGCCTCCTGGTGTGGATGATGTTAGTGCATTGACATCTGGCAGTAGTTCACATGTATGCGTGCCCCATACTTGCATTATGTGCAAGAATTTGTGCCTCAGACCGCTTACTGATGTTGATACAGATCAATATGTTATTGATGAGGAGGATACAGGAGACGCAACTATAGAGGCTGCAACACCTCATGGAGCATCTGTGTCTCATGAGAGTGCCAAGGAGGGGTACGCAGAGCCATGGAGTCATGTTGATACGGTAAGAGTAAACATTATAAATAAATTTGTCACATGACTTATTTAATTTATAAATAATTTATTTATTTAGATTAGTTTTAATGACTGCATGCACTTATGTATATATATTTGGTCCATTTATGTTCAGTCAATGACAGAGGAGGAGTTGAAACAGGTGGATGACTCCACACTTTCGGCCATTTCATTTGGCCTTGACACCTATATGGTATATTATAAATTATATACCCATTAGTTTTTTTTATATCATTTGGTGTACATGCTTAAATCTCTATCAATTAGAGCAATAAAATTCATACATTTAC
>MU224539.1:1679125-1691769 GCA_018584345.1 Thuja plicata | reverse complement strand
ACAAGCTCTGATACCAATTGTTAGTAATAACTGAGAGGGGGGGCGGGGGGGGTGAATCAGTGGCCTTAATTATTTATCCAATTTCAAACTTTAATCCACCAATCATTACTTCTCAAATTATTAAGTCCCTACAAGATGTATGCCTTGAATTATTTGAAACAAATAACTGTCTGTCAGTTTACCTTGTCTGTCCTTATTCTCCTTGATAACCAATAAGCAGTAAATTATATTTACTGATACTTAGTAAATATACAGAGTATACCAGTCAATCCATATATGCATATGCAGAATGTAAAATAGTAAAGTAATAAACCGTACACATATAACACAAGGATTTTAACATGGAAACCCTGTTAAGGGAAAAACCACTGGGACCGGTACCCCAATTTTTCACTCTTCTGAAGTGAGCCCTGTTAGGATCTAGCCTTGTTAGGAGCCAACCCTGTTAAAGGTTACAAACACACTGTTAAGTGCGACCTTGTTAGAGGATTTTCAATACATAGGTTGTCACTAAGTATCTAGCATCTACGCTACCATCCTTGAATCAGTCTCATGATTGTCAATAGACTTTATGCAAATCTTACTACCATCCTTGAATCAGCCTCCTTCTTAGACTGTCAATATGCTTTAGGTAAGACCGGTGCTACTATCATGAGTCAACCTTCTGGTAATCTATTAGGATATACCTTAGTACAAAAGACTGTTAAGTCCTACTCTGTTAAGAGACTTAATGTTTCAATGGTTAAACTGAAACAAAATGACCTGTTTCTAATGCAACTTAATTACAAATTTTCAGATCTATTTACTTACAATATCTTTTTGATCAATGTATCAATACAATTCCTTTGTACTTAACTCTTTCTGCTCTGTGATGCTGTTCTTTGCTGTTTGTCGGTGTCTGCAGAATTCTTTAGCTCTCCCTCAGCTTGATTGATTAGGACTGCATGAAGTTAATCCTTCATCAGTTTCTTCTTCAACATCTTTTATCAGTTCACTCCCCCATGTATCTGATTGCTTTCTTGTCTACACTTAAAGTGAATTATACTTGTCTCTTATATAGACATGATTTTCCTTAATTCTGGGTTCTTGATTCTTGATTCTTGGTGAAAAAAAATAATTCAGCCAAATTGATTTATGGCTTTAACTCCTGATTTATCTCGTAGTTATCTTCTTGTCAACTGTACAAATCATTTACTTAACTGTGGTCGAATAAAAAAATAAAATAACCAATTAAGTCTATCCTTTAGCTCTGCCAACTAGATATTTTGTCATTTTCTAAACTCTCTATTCTGTCAGTCAATTCTGCAGTTCGTCACCGGTGACAACTTCCAGTTCCGTTGGTGTCACTTCAGTTAGCTTTGGGATCTCCGTCCGTCGGGCAACATTGGTTCTAGCTCGTTGGGCAACATTGTTTTTAGCTTGTCAGGCATCCTTTGATTCTACTTCATCGGGCAACACTGTCTTTTGCTCGTCAGGAATTACTGTGACTTTATCTCTGTCTTTACCAATGGTGTGCACTCCGTCGGTGTAGTCTGTCACTTAGTGAATACTTGACTTTTATACATTTTTGAAAGCATAACCTTTATTCCATTGATTCTCTGAAGTATTTAGCATTATGTATATGACCATACAGATGATATCAAGTTGACATCAATGACAATACAAACCATTAACTGATTTAATGTCTTGCATCATCTTTAACTTAATATAGTCAACCATTTAATCAGTTACATGTCATCACATATGGAATTTTTTTTCTTCCAAATAGGGTGTTGATAGTTTAATTTAATACTATTCATTTGATATTCAGATCAAGAATGTGTTGACATGGTCCAGAGGCATGGTTGTAAATTGTGTCATCTTTTTGGGCTCCAATGATTGCGGTGTTTTGATAACGTGTGGTCCATTTTACTGCTAGAATATTTTTTCTAGACCTATTTCAAATTATGGTTATTCTTTATGGTCAACTTTGGTTTGCTTTGAGGATCATGGTGGGTGATTGGAAATGTGTTAACATACTCTTTTTTAAGGAAAACTTAGTATATACATTGGATGTGTGTGTGCGTGCATAGAGACATAGTGACATTACGGATGGTATGTGCAAGCAGTGGTAGAGAAAATTTGGTACATGTAGAGTGCAAGACTTTTGCAAAGGTTCTTAACTGAATCTGTTGCAAGTACTTGTGTTGAGGTCAAAGCTTGATTGGAACTAAATTCATGCATATGTATATGCAATCCTCTCAGTTCATATTTTGCTTCTCTTAGTAGTTAGCTGAGAGTTTCTTGCAGATGTAGTATTATAGTGGGGGTTCCTTTTTCTCTCTTCTTTCTTAGGGTAGTGAGCCCTTCTGGGTAGTGAGCCCACCCACAGTGAGGATTATGGTAGTGATCCACCCTTTGAAAAATAACCTTATTTGGTGTCACCTTAACTGGAGTTTTTATGAGAATTAGCTTCTTCGTGGTTTTCCCAATTCTAGTTTTTCCGCGTAAAAATATGGTGTTCATTGTGTACGGTTCATGAATGTGCATGTTCATAACTATATTTGTTTTGACTAAGTAATCAAGGATTAAAGATATTAGGTCTAGGTACGTAAAATTGCTAAATGTTTTATTCGATAACAGAATCACCTCCCCCAATTATTTGGGACACTCAACAAAGAAAGATCTCCAAAAATGGTCATAGATTATTTGGCTGACAAAGAAGTTGAGATTAGGATGGATTTATAAATCATGAATTAGCTATAGACAAGGTTTAGTTATTTGAATAATTTTATGTTTGGAATTTAGAGAAATATGGTGGTAAAGGGTCTTAACTACAATTGCATACAATAATACAAAAAAATCAGAGCATAATCAAAAGATTTGTATGCATTATACCAAACAATTCATTTCCTTATCAATGCTACCAAACATAACTTGAAAAAATTGTTTATGGTACCAAAAATGTCAATCATACGCAATGAAAGTAATTTTCTTGTAAAATGTCTCGAAAAAAGCATGCATATATGTTGGCAATCTATTCTATACATATGAAAGATATAATTATGCTTTAACTTTTATTGTTGTTATATGCACAACTGTTAATATTTTAGTTTGACATGTATTTATTGCATCACTATTTTTAGATATTTTTTCAAGAGGTTTGCATGCCTTGTGTATGCTTGATATTTTCTGTTAGAGTTGTCATATTATTGCTAATAATTAATTTATTTAATTATTAGTCTATTATACTCTACACTTAAGTTAAACTTAGGCATCTTATTATTCTTTAGGGTTTTCACATTTAGGGTTTCGGTATCCTTTTATATGGATTCCCTCTTTGTATTTTTTAATTCAATTTATTGGATCATAATGGAGAATAGATTATTGCATTGATATTTTTCTCTCATTTTTTTTTTCTCAATCATGGCTTCTCTTTCTTAGATCTGTGATTACATGCCTCCATAGCTTTTTCTCTCTTTCTGTGACAGGTGTTTGCATGTAGGGATTTTTGGGAGCTGTGGGGTTGTTCTTCATCAACTCCAACATGGTATCAGAGCTTTAGATCTTCATGCCCCTGTTCATTATTTGAGAGGGTTTGGTCGTGTTCTTCAGATCTATGTTTTTCAAGAGCTTTTTATGTGGATTTAGGGGGGACCTTTGTTTCTGGTCATTTTGGGCTCAAACGGACATTATCGTTGCGCTCAGAGCACCCAAAAATCCCATAATCCATATAAAACTTGTCCATTTTGGACAACTTGGCTCTGAGGCAAAAAAATTTTGGTTTCTAGTGCCATACGGGCACGAAAACTGAGAAAAAAATTAAAAAAAACATTTTTTAAATTTTTTTTATGCATTTAAATAATGCTGCCAATGGTTTTTGGTTAGCGCCACCGGCACTCCGCCGTTGCTCACTGCGCCTCCCGTCGGCACTGCGGGCTCCGCCGGCCCCTCCGGCCTCTCCGGCCCCCGCTGCCTCCCGGCCCCGCCAGCCACCATTCCGTCGCTCCGCCGGCCTCTGCTCCTCCAGCCCCGCCAACCCCGCCCACTCAGCGACTCCGCTCTGATCCGCCGAGTTCTGCCGCTCCGCCGGCACTCCACCGCCTCCCGGCTCCTCCGCCGCTCGGCGGGTCTGTCAGCCCCAAGGGCTTATTACCGCAAGCGGTGGTCATATGGATGACTAAGGGGCCCAGTTTAGCCCTTTGCGTGTGCCATGCATCTAGGGGCTTGGGATTTTTTAGCCCCAGGGGCTTAAAATTTGCTTTTTGGAGCCTTTCTAACCTCCAGACACTATTTTCGCTCTATCTGGAGCATACGGGGGTATTTTTCCAACTTCTTTATATCATCAAAAATGTCTTTCTGAGCACTTTCCGATGATGGAGGTTTGGGTTTTGGGTTCTACCATTTTGACAGTGCTTTTTTTTCTGTCAAAGTTTGATGTCTGTTTTCTGCCTTCTGGGAGCCATATCTGGCTCATCCGAGCTCTATTTTTGGCAAACCAGATATCGTCGGAAAGCTAGTTCAATGAGATTTTCAGTGGCCGGGATTATTTTTCTAGATTCTTCTCCAAGTTCTCTCTCCTCTGAGTTTTTCTCTTTCACACTCTAGCGGATTACTTGGGTTCTACAGGTCCTAGGATCTCTTCTTCTGTTCTTCTGGCTCACTCTTCTTTCTGACTTCTGAGCATTGTATGCTTCTCTTCTGTAGCATTCTCTTTTTTATAAACACACTAAGATAAAGTGCCTTCTTTTTCATAACTGGGATTTTGAGCACCTTGTGTTTGTTTATACTTGCACTCAGTTATAAAGTGCCATGGGGGGTTATGATATTTTTGCCTTTTGTGCTCGTCCACCTTTGTCAAGTGAGTGTACCTTCCACGACATTAGCCCATGCTGTGTATCGGTGACACCACCCTTTATCCTGTGCTTGTACTTCTATTGCACTGTTGGTGTTCCTGATTCTTCTTCCTGCAGATGTTTTTGACATTGCATTTCAGTGTTCCTGTCACCCCTCTCCCTGTTCAGCATTATGGGGGGGTTCACCTGTTGGTTCTATTGCTTCTTTGGTTCGGTTGAGTGATCTACGTATTCTATTTTTGTTCCTATGTACTAGGTGGATGTAGTGGCCTGGAACCTATGCATTCTGGTGAGATGGATCATCTACTATATAGACACTCGTTCATTCCTACTTTTGGAGGTCACCTCTTCAATTGATCAGCTCTTCAGACTTTGTCTTCTCTACCTGATCATGCACTATTTCAGTGGGGGTTCCAACAGTTACTTCTGACAGTGTTTGCAGCTTCATGCTTCGGAGATGCTTCTTGCTCTTTCTTGTTCCTTTCTTTGGGACTTTCCCTAGATTGAAGACTTATTTTCCTTCATCTAGTTTATTTCTTGTACTTGGGTACCTGATTAGGCCTAGTTGCCGGGACCCATAGTTCCTTTCCTGCATTTTGTTTTTATGCATCTTTTAGTCCTTAGCTGTTTAACGTCTCCCTAAGTTACACTTAAGGGGGGTGTTAGAGTTGTCATATTATAGCTAATAATTAATTTATTTAATTATTAGTCTATTATACTCTACACTTAAGTTAAACTTAGACATCTTATTATTCTTTAGGGTTTTCACCTTTAGGGTTTCGGTATCCTTTTATAAGGATTCTCTCTTTGTATTTTTTAATTCAATTTATTGGATCATAATGGAGAATAGATTATTGCATTGAGATTTTTCTCTCATTTTTTTTTCTCAATCATGGCTTCTCTTTCTCAGATCTGTGATTACATGTCTCCATAGCTTTTTCTCTCTTTCTGTGACATGTGTTTGCATGTAGGGATTTTTGGGAGCTTTGGGGTTGTTCTTCGTCAACTCTAACATTTCCTACTATTCTTAACATGCATTACCAACATAGTAGTCATGGGTTTGCAAACATAGGGAAGATTTAAAATATCCATTACTTGTCATGAAATGGTAGCCAACATAGACAAATTAGTGGATTATTTGATAGGAGGCAAACAAATATTTGTCATTATGCTCTAATTTTTCATCCTTTTTTAGTGGTATAATGTTATTACATTCATTTTTGAGATATTCTCTCAAGTAGTCTACATGTCTTGTATATGCTTGACATTGTCAGTTGCATTAACATGTAAAATCTATTTCTTTCTACCGAAAATCCTTTGGCCAATGTATTAGCAATGTATGCTAAATACAATTAAGGATCTAAAGAATAAACCAAGCATACAACTACTTAAATAAAAATCTATAAAATAGTATGTGGTAATGTTGTCAAAATATTTGCATGTGCAGTTCTGCACAGAATAACATGAAAAACCAAATCATAATCAAAACTTTCAACTGCATTAACTCATAACATAATCACAAATTTATTTTCATTAACTCTAAGAATAGTCAAAAATTTCATCTACAGTATCAAACAATTCATTATCATTTCATTTATTAGGAAAATGGTGTCCCAACCTTGCAATAATAAAAAAGTTCCACTGATAAAAGATTTTTGTTGATATCATTGTGAATCTTGACCGATTTCATTAGGTCATAGATCTAATGATGCACATTGTGTGCATTTTTTTTCTCTAGAAGGCAACACTATTTTATGAGGGCATTGTATTAGGATTGTAAATTGTAATGTATTTTGAGATTCTGATAGTTGTTGAGTTGCCTTTGGATCTCCATTGTTGATACTTTAATAAGAAGCTTGCTCTGCAAGTATATTGCAATATGTTGTTAATTTTTAAATAATAAATTGGGGAGATTTTGAAGTATGGGGTTTTTTCTCTCAAAAGGTTTTTACCCACATAAATAATTGTGTTGTGCTATAAATGACATTTATGTTTATTTCTATTAAGTTTTTATAATTGTTGTAAAGATTTGAAAGTTTTGCATAACCATCGTCTCAAGGTTAGTGTAGGAAGTTGTTTTGCTACCTTAACTTCCTTACATCTATGTTGCCACATAGTTCATGAAACAAACAAACAATATAATTTGAAATATAGCCTATAACAGTAGCACATAGAACCTTCTACCTCCATGTGTGTTTTAAATATTCATATTAAAAATTTGAGTTATACCCCCTACAAAGTTTAGGGTGAACTAAAAGTGGCACATACTATTGCACTTGAAATACTTTTAAGTAGATGTTCACATGCCTTTGCATTCTTTGAGGGTCATAAGAACTATTCATGTCAAGCATAAACAAAAGGAATACAATATTTTTTGGAAACATGTTTAAAAAAGCATGTTGTTATGTTATCAAATTATTATATGCAAGTATAGTGGCATACAAAAACATAAAAAAGTCATATGATAATCAAAATTTTCATCTATATTCTATAAGTTGAACAATTCACTACCTTTTCTGTGTTGTCAAATAATTCATTGCAAGTAAAAGATAATCTAAGTGGGAAAATAATTTATTGTACTACCACATGGCATATGCTATCTCCATTGGGGTATAAACTATTTGTATTAAAAGGTCAAGCTCTATTCCTTACAAATTTTAGGGTGCATCTAGAACTAGTTTTTTAGATTTCTTTGGACTTTGTCAACTTTAAAACCCAATCAGAAAGACATTGTGGGATATATTGTGAGTATTTTTGGTTCAACTTAGAGACCTACGTGTTTTGAAAAATCCCTCTAGCTACAAGTTGATTGTAGAGTCCATACAATTCCTTAGACACCAAATTTATTACTAAGATAAAGAACTAGAAAAATTCAATTCAAAAAAAATTTAACAAGCACCCATATTTCTTGAAATATTTTCAAAAAGGATAAAAATCTGCCATGCTAGAGTTTCTAAGCCATAAGTATTAAAAAATTATTATAATAGTCATATCAACAATGCTAAGTACATACATTGCTCAAAATATGAACTAAAAAATATTATGTTTGTAAAAGATAATGCTGACCATACAAATATAAAATTTAAATATTAATTCCTTTTTTAATAAGACTAATAATACAAATGCTTGTTGCAAGTATAAAATTTCCATGTATTTGGAATCTATGTAGAAGGAGCATAACTATAGATATGTCTTCTCTATTTTTTTTTATAGGAATCGTTGAAAGCCTGTGTAAATTTTGATTAGAAGCTCTTTTTGTTAGTAGAAATTGACAACTCCATCTATTTTTTGAATTATAAATTGTAAAAATTGTTGGTATACAAACTTTTTATAGTTCCACGTAATGAGTGTAAGATTTGGCTGTGAAGGTAGCCACCCAAGATCTAGAGACCAAATGGAAAGCACAATGACAAGATAATGTATATGATAAAAATAAACTATGTTCCTATCAATAATTCAATACAAACAACTAAATTCAAATAGATTAATATTACATAAGAGACCCCTGGGCTATATAGCCAAGATGAGTAAAAAGGAGTGAATGAGACAATGCCATGTGTTGGTGTCTCATTACATGATTATCAAGAGAAAAATCATCACCCATCTAAGGTGGAATGCCATGTCAACTAGAGGTAGATCATCCTCCAATGTGTAATAAAGTATTTGCAACCTGTGCAACACGGGTGGGGAGTGAGAAAGTGCTAACTACACTAAAGATGGAGTCAACACATAAAGTGGAATGTGATAACATGATAACACCACCTAAAGTGGAAATGATCCTAAAATATCCTTTATGATCCCTAAGTAAGCTTAAGTAAAGTGTAATTAGTACCTTAGTGAGAAACAAACAAGGTAAAATGCCTTAATTACGCCAACAATGAACAATATCCTAGCTACAAAACTCACCCAAGAAAACTAGTTGATGGTATAAGGTGTAAAGGGGTTGTTATGGGTCCAAATAGACATTGTCTTTTTTTGTCTATGTTGTTAGCATGATACAAGAAAATATATTCTAGGGTCAAAATCCCTCTCTTGAAAGAGGGAGTTCAATCACTTCCAAGGCTCCGCAAGGTCAGTTCACAGTTGCGTCAAGGAATACATCTTAAAAGATAATGTGAAAGTTCACAAGGTTGACCTTTGTTGATTCAATTGAACAATAGTTGGAAACTTATTTATATGGATATCTAAGCTTAATTTTTTTAGTTTTTGGAATAAGAGAATACCTAAGCTACCAATAATTATATCTTACTAACACTATCTCAAATATCAAAAAATTAAAAAGTGAGAGGGTTGTGAGAGGTTTCAAGGTGTATTACAAAATACTAACAATGGACATCAACCATTAAAAATCCTAAACTTGCATGTGAAAGGTTAGATTTGACCAAATAAGCCCAAAATCATAAATTAGAATTCATAATTCATAACATCATGATGCAATCATCTACAAAAATAATTAACACAAAATTTCTCAAAATTCGTAAAATTGCAAAGTCATACCATCCATGTGCATGAACAAGATGAACTTATCCTTTGAATCACTTAATTAATTGATAAAACCAAATTATCCATCACCATAATTGAATTTTTAATAGCTAATACCAAAATTTTAATGACAGAGTAAAATTTCATGAACACATAACTGACTCTTGAATCTAAATTTTTTATTCAAATTCACAAAGTTAGCAAAATTCCACACTAAGTTTACAACACCAATTATATTTCTAGATAAAATGAAGAATTATCAACCATTATTACATTAAAAAAATGAGTTTAAATAGAAACTTCAAACCCAATATCAGAAATCCCAAAACTAGGGTTTTCTGGGTATTTTTCTTGGGCAAAATAAATAAAATATGCAAGTTAACTACTCTAAAACAGCCCTAAACTATCACATATTTATTTAAAATTTTATTGCATGTATATACAACATAAGAAGACTCTCATTTGACCACATATCATGCCCCCAACATTTTGGATTTAACTGCAGTTTGACCAACAAGTTCTGGAGCTCGTCCAAATCCAATTTTTGTAGCATTTCTTAACTTTTAACTGTAATTAAACTAGCCAGTATCTTGTGCGCGAACTTGCAAACATCTAATGACAAAAAAATAATGTTTTTGAGGATATTCCTCATCCTAAAATCTGCCATATCAACAAAAAACATGGCAATTTTTACTTCCAAGTTTTCCTTTCTCTTTTGTATGGTCTTAATGTACAAAACCATCCAAGGCTCCAAGTGTCTGGCCTGTGAATGTTAAAGTTTGATCAGATTTGTATGTAGAAGGAATTTTATTTTAATCTCAGATCTATGTATGTATCTTCAATATTGATGGTATAATTCTTCGCAATATCACAATGATGGTTCTAATATACCAATCACTATTTAATATCAATTGATTCTAATCTTAGTGCAGATATAAATATGAGAGATCTAATCTCAATATAAATTTCCTATAAATATATAATTACTCTCAATGACAATGTCTAATTTAATATTACTCTCAAGCTGAATAAATTCTTATTACTTGGATCAATCTGTTGGCATTGATCTCTTATGGAGCACGATCTCTTTATTAATGATGCTATTTGAGATAGTATGAATTGTTGCAATGATATTTTCTTTTGCACTTGTGTTTTTCTATACATTCACAAGATCCTGATCGACCTTCATATTTATATGTTGTGAGGAGACGTGTCTCCCATAGAGGCATGCCTCTACATGGAACATGTTCCATGTAGAGACATTTCTCTACGTGAGGCATGTTCTCACCGAACCATGTTCGGCCTGTTTAATGATGTTGTTTCATACTAGAACATACAACGATCATTTAGTAATGAGATCAATTAATTTTTCCATGTTATATGTAATCAATATTGATACTCAATAACGATCTTAATCATGATTAATATTATTAACCATAATTATGTATATATCTTTAATAGTATATATATAATTAAATATATATACATGATGATTAATTTATAATCATGCTTAATTAATTTATGATTAACATAATTAAAGAAAATAATTAGATTAGTATCTTGTGAAGGATATATATCAATTGCTTAAGGACAATAGGCCAATTGAGCATTTGATTTCATCGGTTAGAATAATGTGACCAAAGCTACAATACATTAACACTCACTCTTAGGTAGGGAGGATTAATTCTATCCCAAAAATGAAACACAATAGATCCATTTATTGTGTAGAAGAAACATATCACCTCACCATGATATCTGGAGTCGTGACATGTCCACGAATATCAAGTCATGGGATATTCACCATGACTCCCAAAGATATATCCATAAATATGATATGTGCACTTTCATCATGTCACATGACACCTACCATAAGGATATCAGATCATGGCATATCTATGGATATTAATTCACATAATATCCACCATGACTATCTCGATAATATCATTTTGGTTTATCCATTGATATCAAGTCTCATGATATCCACCATAATGTCTTACGAGATATTAACTATCATGAAATGTCCACAGATACCAAGTCTCATGATATCCATCATGATAGTGAAGTCAATCATTGTAAAGTCGTCACCTTACAATGTCAACCAAATACAAGTGTTCATCATTGAAAAGTTGTCACCTTTCAAGGATGTTCACAGGGGCCCATACAGTCATGGAGTCACACACATGACAATAACAAAGTTTACACATTAAACATCCTTAGAAATATTAGTACAATGAATTTAAATAATTGAGACTTAATCTCAAATTAAGTTACATTTTCAACCATACCAAGTTTATCCCGAAAGTGTTCAACCTTTGTCTTGGAGAGAGGCTTGGTGAGAATGTATGTTGTGTGTTCACTTGTGTGTATATGAAAATCATACCTTCATGAAATTAGCTTGATAATCAATTTAATTCAAAGAAATCAAGCAAATGTAAGCTAATGAATTAAACTTTCAAAGCAATGAACATCTCATGACTCTCTATCTAGGAAAGATAATAGTATGCTCTCAACTCAAACATCCATTAATGACAGTCCTAGTAATGAGAAATTGAAACTATTTGATGCGATTATACCCTATTTAGCTCAAATTATGATAAATGCTTCAATATTGATAACCATTATGAAATTTAAATCAATGTAAATGATATGAACTCAATATTATTTTCCTAGAGTGACGATGTTTTTCTCATGAATGTGTGTTCTTCATTTTTCTCTTTAAAATGGCTTATATTTAAAGGATTTACCAAGGGTAGGGGTAGAGTTGATTTGATCATGATTAGGGTTGAGTTGAGTCAAGGGTTTCAAATGATGAGACAAGGTGACAAAATAAGTGGTGAGGCTATAAAAGCCTAAATGAGTGGCGAGGATACCAAAGTTTAGAGTGATCCATGTGCTCTCAATCCTTTCTTCTCATTGGCTATTTGATTTCTTGTCCCCTTTGTTGAAATAAATTAGGATTTAATTAATTTAACGAATTTAATTAATTTAGCCATGCAAGGGATTTAATGGGTTGCATTTGATTTATTTAATTGAACTATATAACTAATTGATTTAATCAATTACATAGTTTAATTAATCCCTTTTGGCTTAAATTTAATTATTCATGGCTTTGTTAATTAATCCATGATGTTGACTTGATTTGACCCCTCTTGATCTTGGTTGACCATATTGATTTTTGTTTACCAATTTAGGGTATCTACTGTAACACCCCAAAATTGGCATCTTGCAACCCTAACCAATTTTGTTGCATTTGTCATTCTTCTAAATCATCAAAGTCCTATGGTACTAGGCAATTCTGAGTTTTCACTGACTCTACTCGACCTGAGT
>MU224539.1:1665080-1677817 GCA_018584345.1 Thuja plicata | reverse complement strand
GATTTAAACTATAGGAAATTGAGTTTAATTAATTAAATAATGATAATTAATCAATTAAAGTTTGATTAATTAAATAAAATTAATTATTTAATTAATTTTGGGAATTGGATTAGATGATTTGAGAAATGAATTTAGAGGAAAATAGATGATTAATTAATGATTAAAAAACCATTAATTAATAGATGAAAATTAGTGTGTTTAATGTAAAGTCGCAAGCCTGTCCATTTTAGGGTGTCTATAGTCTGATTTAGAACATTCAATTCCCAAACTTAACACATGTATCAAATTTTTGGTACCACATCCTAAGACTTTGCTTCAGGCCATACAAAGATTTCTTCAATTTACAAACCAAATTATTTTTACCTTTTACCATGTTGTTCTCTAACTATGTCATGTAAATATTCCCCTCCAAATTAGCATGATGGAAAGTGGTTTTCACATCCATTTTTTCATCCTCCAAACTATAAGTAGCATCAAAAGATTTATGTCATTTTTACAATATGAAAAAAGATCTCACCATAATCAACACCCTCAACTAGAGAGTAGTCTTTTGCAACCAACCTTGCTTTATACTTCTTAAAACCTCCATCCAAACTAATTTTTATTAAACATCCATTTGCAACCAATAGGTTTTTGTCCTTTAGGGAAATGGCACACGGTCTCATTTATCATTCTTTCTCAGAGTAGTCATTTCTTCATCCATAGCAATTTTCCAATTTTCTGCATTATTCACACCTAATGCCTCTTTTATAGATCTAGGTTCATCCATTGCAGTATTCAAAGAAAAATACATCTCTAATCATCAAGTGAATACCTTTTAGGTGGTTGTTTATACCTTGTAGATATTCAAACAAACTAAGTTAGAGTTTCTTCCTTCTCTTCTAAAGATTCAAAGCTAAATGAGACCTTCTCAAGGTCTTGTCTAGGTGTAGAAAGACGTTGAATCACATCTTCCTTTTTAGTTTGTTTAGGCTACAATGTAATAGAGGGGGGTTTAGTTTCTCTGAAAATAACACTTGTATTATGTACCACCTTCTATGCAATAGGGTTCCAAAGCTTGTATCCTTCCACACCATAAGTGTATCCGATGAAGGTACACTTCACAACATTGTTCTCCAACTTTGTTCATTTCTCCTTTTTCACATATGCATGCCTTGTAACTAAAAAACCTAAGATGTCTCAGTCAAGGCTTATGACATGGCCATGACTTCATAGATATTTTATAAACAAGTGTTGATTAAGGAGACCTATCAATAAACTGGAAAGTAGTGACAACAACTTTAGCCTAAATTTCTTGTTCTAGGCTAGCACCACTCAACATACTCCTAGCCTTCTCCATCAACGTCTTGTTCATCCTCTCTGAAACTCTATTTTATTGTGAATAATATAGAGTTGTCTTTTATCTATGAAGATCACAATCTTTATAGAATTTCTTCAAAATTCACCAACATTATCAGTCTTAAACATTATATTTTCCTTCTAGTCTATATTTCAACCATTGCTTTTACTTCTCTAAATCAACTTTAAACATCAGATTTACTCTTTATAAGTTATACCCATGTCCTACTATAGTTATAAACAAATGAAATATATTATGTAGATTTTCTAATGGAAGGAACATCTAGAGGACCAAACATATCTGAATGAATTAGATCCAACACACCACAACATTTATGAGAACTCGAGTAGAACTAAATGTGGTTTCATTTTTCATAAATGCAATACTCACAGAAATAAAAATCAAGTTTGTAATCATTTAATCCTTTAACAAGGTTTTCATTTTTCAAGGTCTTTCGACCCATCTCTCCAATGTGGCCAAGTTTTTAGTGCCATTAAATAGTCTTATTTATAGATAGCTTTGATTTAGAAGAAAAAGAACCCTTAGGTACCCAAAATTCATGACCATTTTCTAAATGTAAAACCCTTACCTTTTCCTATGAAGTATCCAAAAATTTGGTCTCCATAGAAGTGCTATTGCACTTAGTAGTGTATGCATCCAACTTATACAATTTGCCAGTTTTGACATCTCTAGCAATCACCATAGCACCTCTCATCATTTTGCATCCTACATAAAAAGAACTCCCCGCATACTCAAATCTATTAGTTTTCTCAGAGAAAAAATTTCATTTTAGACCAATGGGATGCAACACACCATTAATCCTTCTTATTCTACCATCAAGAAATATAACTATAACTTTACCATGACCAACAATATTTGAATGAGAATTATTTCTCAAGTACACCTTACCTCTATCAAATTCCTTATGTTCATAAAACTAATTTTTATTATAGGTCATATGAAAAGATGCACCCAAGTCAATTAACCATGCATCACACTTGCATGAGTGGCCAAAGCTTCTTTGAATGCATTATCAGCTTCCCTCTCGAACTTATAACCA
This sequence comes from Thuja plicata, assembly GCA_018584345.1. Lineage (NCBI taxonomy): Eukaryota > Viridiplantae > Streptophyta > Pinopsida > Cupressales > Cupressaceae > Thuja > Thuja plicata. The sequence continues at coordinate 1,675,418 of MU224539.1, read as the reverse complement.
TAATAAATTTTTTCTTTGCATTCTTTATGGACGTGTCGAGGCTTACCACAATTCCAACAAATAACTTTGGACTTTTTAGGAGATTTGGATATCGCCCTAGATTTGGATCTAATATGCTTCTCATTCTTCTGTCTTGTATTCCACAGGCATTTAAGTTCTCCTTGACATTGATGGACACCTTCCTCCTCATCTCTTCAGAAAGAAAAGGAGTTCCACCTTATCTTCAGTCTTCAAAATAACATAGGTTTTGCGAATGAACATAACAAGAGAATCCCACAAATCAAGCAAAGAAAAAAACAATCTATAACATTTCTCTTGCTCATCTATCTTGACACCAATTGATGCCAATTGAGACACCAACATATTGAATGCTTCCAGGAGATCTATAATTCGTCCAACCTCATGCATTCTTAAGGAATATTGTTTCTTCCTCAAGGAAATATTATTTACTAAAGATTTAGCTTGATACATCTCATCAAGCTTCTTCCATAGCTTCTTTGGAGAGGACTCTTTAAAAAATGATTAAAAAAATCCTAAAATAAACTATTTGATTATACCCCTAGCTTTACGATCCATTTCATCATATTTAGTAGCCTAAATTGAATCTATTGGTCTCAAGACATTCTCATCAACAACATCCCACAAATCTCAATCTATTAACATATCCTCCATCTTCAACTTTCAGATTTCAAAATTATTTCCAAAAAATATCTCTACTTTTATTCTTCCTAATCAACTTGCCATCTAAAATTTCCTACAATAAGATCATGAAGTATCATCTACACAAGCTCCCACTTAAATCTGGATTAGATTAAAAAACCCAACAACACACAACTGAAACCAAAGGTGATCATGCTCTGATACCACTTGTAAGAAAATCAAGGTGGCAAAACAAATTCCTAAACTCATCTTGATAGGAGTGTTATGTAAAAAAAACTTCAGATCTAAATATAACAGTTACAAAAACTTAATAGAAATAAACATAAATATCATGTATACCAAAACACATTGATTTACATGGGGAAAACCCTTTAAGAAGAAAAACCCCACACTCCAAAATATGCCCAATATATTATTCAAAAATCAACATCAAATTACAATATAATTATAGAGAAATCTTCTCACAAGAGTATCACCAACTAGAGATCTAGTGGTAGTTCAATAGGTACCAGACTCTTGCACACATCCTCCATGTCACACACTTAATATATAGGAGATACAATATGTGGAATCATCAAATGGTCTTACAAAACCATGAGCTTAAAACCACTTAAAAAGTGGTTCCTGTCTTATTCCCAATCTAAGATGCCCTATGACATGTATAAACACACACCAACATATGTAACTCCTTTTTACATATCATTTATGTGTCCAACACATTTCTATATTTCTTATTTCAAGAGACCCAACTATTGAAGGCCGTGACTTTTGAATTGGGTGTCAAACTAATGAAATATTTAAAATGTCAAAAATAATGTGACGTGCTCTATCAAGGTATAATCTGATACATTAGTTACATACACTTTTGGGCCATTTCAGGGCCTTTAAGGCCTTCAAAGTCAAATTTACAAAATTTCTTCAACAACTTCAAAAATATATTATTTATTATATCTTCAAATCTAGACATGATCTTTAAAAGTTTTTATCAACATGCTTATCTCCCCATCTGAAGGTTTCATAAAAGTTTAGGAAAAAATCACGCTCAAATGTAAACCTACTATAAATAGTAACCATATGTATTTCTGCAAGGTTGAGACACATTTTCCTAACAAAAAACCCACAAATTATCCTCCATCATTTGGAGATGAGGACAACGAGTTGATTCTTGACACACAAAATGATTACAATACAATGACAAATATTTTAGCCGAAAAGGTGATATAACCACTAGATGTTAAGTATTTTCACCATAATGATGTACCTATTGTGTAACAACACTTGCAATGCAAGAACCACTTCATTGCTTCACATTGATCCTTGTTTATAATATTCTTCCATCCTTTTTACTTTAATAGATATCCATAGTCTATCACATGCTCTCATTTGCACATAGACTAAATAATGTGTTGGAGGTTGTAGAGTTTGACATTTACTCTTGTAGACTCTTATACTTGGAAAATTCAAAAATCTTTTCAACACATCAAATTCTATGCATATCCTAATATGATCATGGTAGTTTTGGAGGACACTTTACTTTTCTGGTTCCCCCTTCGTGCACTTTCTCTACTCAAAATCATGCCTTTTTTGGTTCCCAGGTTATTTATCCTTTGTATTCTATCTCCCTCCTAAATGCATCTACAACAAACCCGAGTCACCTATATTCCCACCTTCTCTTTGGCTTTCTCCTATTCCAACTCTCTGTTCAACATAATTTTTGGCATTCCCTTATGTTTTCCCTAGCTTCAAACTATTGTAAAATTGCCTCCATTTTGACTCCCCCTACACTTTTTTGCTCAAAACACCTCTTTAATGAGGCCATGTGTGAAATATTACAACACAATGATCCTCGACCTACAAATTTTGGACAACTATAGAGTAGGGATACAATATCTTAGTAAATGCATTCCATTATGTATTGAATTGTGTACTCTCTCGCCCCCTCTCTCTTTGTCTTTTTTTTCGTCCTACTTTCTCCTCTTAGCTTGTGTTCATTTATTTTCCTTGTGTTAGACATTCCTCTAATTGTCATACCTTGGTGGATGTGAACGTTCTATTCCAAAGTTTCTCTTTTGAACATTTTCAAAGAGGACAATTGGAAACAATCATGAAGATTAGCTTTTTTACATGCAAATTGCATTTGCCTAAAGGTTTCTACAACCTTTTTAACAAATCCATTTTGTGCATATTTGACAATCTTGTTTGTCCCCATTACAACATCTCATAAATACCATGAGGGTTGCTCATCTACCCAACATACTCCCATTGTCTTCTTCTAGTGATGCTTGCCCAACACACCCATAACGTAGCCCATGCCTCTTAAACTTGGCATTAATCGTCTTTTTTTATTAATTTTAAATCTTGATTATTTTTGTTTTCTCTTCCTCCAAAAAAGGATTACTTTTGAAAGTTGGGCTTGCAAAATTGAAAATATAAAAATATTTGTGAAACGTTCAAAATACTTGCAAGACGATTAATTTTTTGAACAAGTTACAAAATGTCATAAGATATATTTAAATGGAGATAATAGATTGAAAATACAATGTCAAGTTGATGAGTGAATTATGATAAATATATGACACATGAAAGTGAATTATAATAAATATATGAAACATGAAAATAATATTGAAATTCAAGATTAATTATGAATGTTTTAGGCTAAATTGATGAGGTAAAAGGAATTTTAAAATTTACAATTAATTTGTCATGTCAATTTAAATTCATGAAGGGTATGTTTAATTTAAAAAATATATGAAAACTAAAAGTTTGATAGACCACATTTCCTTTCTAATTAATTTTCATAACTGTGTTACCGTTAAGCACGCTCCATAACGGTTTGCTTTTGTTTTTTTGGGCTTCTGTGTTACCGTTTAACATGCTCCATGATGTTTTTTTTTTATGCTTTGCTCCTTTTGCCAGTGTTTATTTAGTCATCAGAAACTTTTACAGGAGAGTTAAAAAAATATCAAGTCCCTCCTTGCTTAAATTTAGGTTTCTGATGACTGGATAAACTTCTCATTTCTGGGTGGAGATGAGTTTTTTTTAGGAAGCTCTACAGTGTGATGGCAATGTGGCAATGCTTCAACAGAATGCACAATGTTCAATTCCGATGCCCTAGCAATGTTTGGAATGTTACCCTCCGATGCCCTAGCACAATGTTCAACTCCGATGCCCTAGAAATGTTCAGAAGGCACATTCTTGACACAATTGGGTCTGCTTGTGGTCGCAAGGGACGATCTGATTTCTCCCTTTGCTGTGAAAATTCTGAACACGGAAGTCTTCGATTCGGAATGCCCTGAGTGGAAGATTTCTGGAGCTCTGCCTCGGCTCAGAAATAGGTAAGATGACTTATTTCAATGGGTTTTTGTGTTCCATGAATTATAGCTCTTTCAGCGTGTTAGGTGATGGGTGTGTTGGCATATGATGTAGAGTGCTACTGTTCGGAAGAGCAAACTGAATGTGCCCAAGAGTATTCGTATGTGGGGGTTGGAGTGCATATTATGCCCTAGCCCCTCTATGACCAAATTCATCACCCTTTGTGATGAGGATTCCTTTTCCTGCATTGCCCATGGGAATCTCATCCTCATCACCATGACCAAAAGCTCATAATGTTCAGAAACTTGTAAGTTCCACATTCTTTACTATGATTTCTTAAATTCAGCGGCTCATTTGTTCCTTCATATGGTTAATGGATTTTAATTTATAATTTCAAACAACTATACTTAAATTTATATCATATATGTTTTTTGAAATTTGCAGTTTCAATTATAAGAAAATTGACTTTGCTGCTTCGCAAAATCTCAGCAGAGCCAACTGAACTATTGCAAAAATGGTGAAAATTGAAATTTGCTGCTCCACGAAATCTCCATGCCCAATTTAACCATTTCACAGATTGTGACAGAGTGATTAGAAAATTTTTCATAACATTGTAAATTTGCAAAATCCTAAGTACCCAATTACAAACTTTGCAAAAACTTAAAATCAGTAGTCAGTTGCTGATATGGGGAACAAACAATTGGTAAGATATTGGGTGTTTTCATAATATAGCAAAACCTGCAAACCCAATTGGGTCATTTTAAAGAAAGGTTAGAACATGGCGTGAAATTGTTATACCTTTTCTTGATCAGCTAGAAAGTCCATGAGAGGCTGATTGTATTCCTCAAAAGATTTGACAGAATCAGCTGTAGCAGGGTGTCTCCCTGCACTTGTGAGATCTATGGCTGTCACCATGTGACCATCCTTCGTTAGGAGGTTAACAATCTTGTACCAGCACCATGCTCCATGCTCCATGCAGAGCTCCGTGCACCAGCACAAAGTGTAGTTTCACTTTCTTCTCTCCCAATTCCTTTTCACAATCCATTTCCTTCACAATACTCAGCTATAGGTATTACAGAGTAACTTTTCCATCAGGCACTTTATATTTGTGGGTGTTTGTTTCAGTTTCTTCCTATCTTTCTGCTCAAACAGTGACTTCAATAATTAGATGACAAAGATATTCCGATTAAGTTCAATTCTATTGACTTCAGATCACTTTAATAAACTGTTTGCTTATTAAACCATTTTCCAATCTCCCATTTCTCCCTCAACCTTTTCTGCCACAGTAAGGATTCTCCATTTGGCCTGTCTTCTCTATTTTCCATTATTCTTTTCTCTATTTTCCTTTATTCTTTTCTCTGTTTTCCTTTCTTCTTTTGGTCCAAAGATTTGGTCTTCAGTTTTTCGCTCAAAATAGTTAAGACTTGCAAATTAGGATTCTCCATGTAACCCTACACTGTGCACTAAAATAGAAACACTTTTATATACATTGGCTGTCATGATTTTAAGAGTGACATCTCAGAAGAATTAGTGCAAGCTGTCAAACAGAATAAAATACCCCACAAAAAGGCTTCAGAGTTATACAAGGAGCATTATCTTTTGAAGATTTCAACTATGTTGACACAAATCACATGTATGCTCATGGATACAGCGGTAGGCCACCAATCTCAAAAAGTAATTTACAATTTGCTAATTAAGATTGCCAAAGGGAGGTGGAGTGAGGGGTTTTTAGTTGAGGGATCTCAAAACTTTTCTAGTAAGATGAAATATGTGTCTATTTGAATTTTGTAGCATTGATAGTATATGGCATTGCTAGGCGGTATTGGTTTAGATATTAGTTGTGCAATCAAGATGTTGTAGGCATCTATGTTGGAGGTATGGCTGCTGGAAAGTCCTCCCCATCCACCATTTCAAACCCAGTTTTATACAGGAGGCCTAGCTTTTTTTTATGATGGCAAATTCTATGTATATGGTGTATATCTAAGGTTAAGGAACATGTATAATGTATATGACAAATGGACAAAACAAATTATTTCTCTACAAAGCTTTCTAAAAGTATTTGATCTGTGAATAAATTTTTGAATGGTTTAGAGTGTTTGCCCAGACAGACCATGCCACAGTGGCAGGGATATCAGCTGCTCATAAATATGTTATCAGAGTAATTCTAGTCGGTCAGATCAGTGCATTTGTTCCACCACTGTTAGCCAATTTCTTACCTGTCCCACAATGACCATAGTTTGGCCAAGTTCATATCAGGATGATGGTGTTGACATTATTTTTGTTATTACAAATTTATTGATTTATATCATCCTAGACATTAAGACAGACATTTCTGAGAATTACATTGCAGTATTTATTTGGGACTCTTTTTATCCACATTTGTATGATTGTCCCTTGAGGTTTTGAAATATGTCTGTACTTTTTCACATCATATTTTCAAATATCCCATTTGTCCCAAGAATCACAGCCAATTTTTGCCTAGTCTTTAATAAAATCACAGTTTATATCCATTGTTGAGCGCTAATCATTTCTATCCTATTTATGATTTTCTTACCCATTTTCAATGTATTCCTCCTTACCATCGTTAGAGAAATTCAAATTTTCAATGAGAATGGCCATATACGATTAGATTCCTTCTCATGTTGTAAATAGGAAAAAAATTGTATGTCAATTTTAAGTGCAATGAATGAGATTGCTCAAAGTGACCAGTGAGATAAAAATGTCAATAAACAGAACATGCAAACCAAGAATACTCTGAAAAATAATATAGTGGAGTGCACCTCCATGGTTCGAACAAGAGCTACTTGGCAATTTTATTACTTGTGGGTTTGCCTTGATGACAAGAACAGCTTCCTTAAATTGCATCAAAAGCAATAGACAATGACAGAGTCAACTGCTAGATATAAAGAAAGCTCATAATTACGTGTTTAAATCAAGTTCTTTGGATTCTTATGATCTATATATAAAATACACTGATGTTATTTTGAACATCATAGGCTAAGTTGCCAAAATGATTCAATTACAGTATCAGTATTTAGGAAAACAAATAGAAAATGAAGGCCAAATGTGAGGCCAGAACTGTCACAAGACTCCATCTATAGTCTACACCATCACCTGATATGAAGGCCAAACGCGAAGATAACATATTCAAATAGGCTTTCTTATTCAGTATAAGCTTGTGGTTTCTTTTCCTTAATTAAATCCTTGCAACCAACAAGAATTATAGACGATACCAATTCCTTAATTGCAATTTGAATATTCAACATCCATTACATAGGTGGATGAATCTTGCTGAACGTGAAGTGAATATTACTTATTTTGTAGGGGCTGTAAGATTCTTGCTGAAACAAAAACAAAACTAATATGCTAGACAGGAGGAGTGGTTGCTCTTGCCCATCCATGGGTTTTGAACAACCTCTGCACTGTAGTCAGAAGCCTGAAAAAACCATAACAATTAGTTGTCGGATTTTCTCTGGAAACCACTTTCATGATCTACTGGAATTGTCATTCATTTATTTGACTTCAATTACCATTAGAATTATGTTTCCACATTATGATTGTGATTCATTTGTCGGTTCGGTATAGTTTTGAGAATAGATTACATATTCAGCAGATAGGTTGTTTTTCTCAGGTTTAAGGCATTTGTTAGCTAAACTTGGTTGCTTTTTGCAAAGATGGGAGACATGGCAGATTCTTTACGAGTTCCACTTATTCATGACAAGCAGAATAGGGACGTAGAAGTTTCATTTGATTTGCAGGGGTCAGTAGTTTTGAGAATGAGTCCTAGATTATATATTCAGTAGATAGGTTGTTTTCCTCAGGTTTAAGGCATTTGTTGGCTAAATTTAGTTGCTTTGTGCAAAGATGGGAGACATGGCAGATTCTTTACTAGTTCCACTTATTCATGACAAGCAGAATGGGGATGTAGAAAGTTCATGTAATTTGTAGGAGACACGGCGATGAAAGTGGGTCAGTGATATGGTCAAGAGATTTAGAAAGAACGATGAATCATATAAAATATGGGCATTTGCAGGGCCTACCATACTCAGCCGCAAAGCCATGTATGGAACAAATGTTGTCACTTAGGCTTTTGCTACCATTATCATTGCCAGTACTGTCATTATGCGTTTCAACTTTGGACTCTGTAAGTATCCATGATGGATTCTATGCCCTTTTGCATTCTTTTGTGTTTTATTTCCCTTATGCTTTTTGTTGGGGATAACAACAACCTGATTCCTAGGCTCTTTTTAGCACATAGTTCAAATTGATAGTTTTAGTAATAGTTTTGACACTACAGTCAATGATCAATACTAATGAATAGAAAATTGTGTTTACATAATATTCTATTTTGTCCGCTATTTTATTCATCATTCTATGTTTTTTTTTTAAATTTGTTGTTATTCTATTTTTGTTCAGCATGGCCATGCCTCCTCTGTTTTTATTTTGCCTGTGACTTCTACTTTAATATATATGGATTGTATTTTTTTAGCAGCAGTGATGACGAGGAGGACAAAACAAACTGTAAAGAGGATTGCCTATTTTAAAGGAATAAATAATTTAAAAGAGGATTTTGTAACTACCTCTTCAACTCAATTTTAAATATCTTTGATTATAATGTAATAATTCTCTGTAGCAATAATTCATGTTAATTTATTGGTGCACTTTTGAATCAATTGCTGGAATCAGTAAATTTAATGGATGTAAATGGATTTGTTGTTTAATAAAAAAATATTTATTTTGGAGGGGTTGAATTAGCCCCATCCTCAAGGCTGCAGGGAATGGTCATTGGTTATGGCCACTTTTTCAGCCTATTGTTTGTGTCTATTTTGACATTATTTTTTATTGTATTTTTTTTAACAAGATATATGTGAATTGGATTTTTGAACAAGAAATGTCTTTGAACTTTCACACGTTTATTTGAGTCAATATTTAAATTTCAATATTTATTTTGTATATATATTTATATTTGAAGAATGCATTTGAACATATTATGCGTGAAATGTGTTTTAACTTTGACAACCAGTTTGTTGCATTTGTACTTTAGCATGAGTAAGTTTGTATTTTTATGTTTGCCTTATGTTTAGAAATGCAATTGAAATTTCACACGTTTATTTGAGTCAATATTTATTTTGTATATATTTATATTTGAAGAATGCATTTGAACATATTACGTGTGAAACACACAAATTATGTGTGAAATGTGTTTTAACTTTGACAACCACTTTGTTGCATTTGTACTTTAGCATGAGTGAGTAAGTTTGAATTTTTATGTTCTCCTTGTGTTAAGAATGTACTAATTTTGAAATCCACTTACATTTTATGTTTGAACTTTGGCATTCACAATTTTTATATTTGTACTAGGATACTTTTTAAGTGTTTTTGTATTGTTGATGTTACTTTATATGAAACCTTTTCAAATTAGGCACGTTCACTTTTGTGTGTTTGTATTTTGGCATTTTTAAAATTGATTATGTATATTTAAAATTTAGCATTTTACATCGTACTTACTTCTTTATACTTGAAGTGAACATGAAGTGAGTGAGAGTGGAGGTGGGGTTATGGGCTTGGGTGAGGGTGTGTGGGTGGGGAAGTGAGTGGGAGTGGAGGTTGGGGTATAGGTGTGGGTGTGTGTGGGGATGTGAGTGCAAGTGTGTGCATGCGCATGCATGCATGGGGGTGTTGGGTGATTGGGTGTGGGAGTGAGTGGGAGTGGAGGTTGGGGTATGGGCGTGGGTGAGGGTGTGGGGATGTGAGTGCAAGAGTGTGTGCGCGCATGGGTGTTGGTATGAGCGAGTGCAAGTGCATGTGAGAGGGTGTCGGATGTGTGCATGTGCAGGTGTAGGGAGGGAGTGTGGGTGCAAGTGTGGTGATGTGTGAGTGTGTGGTTGCAACTACCATGGGTTTGGGCATGCGTGTGTTTGTGTGTGCATGTGGGTGGGTGTGCGAGTGTGTACAATTGTGTGTATGTTGGGTGCACATGAGTGAGTGTGTGCATTTTTTTGCCAAAGTTTAAGTGCATGGGTAGGGGTGTGTGGTTGTGTTTGTATGCATGTGTGGGTGTTTGGGTAGGTGTGTGCATCTAGGTGCCTATGGGCGTGTGTGCGCCCATGCATGTGTGTGGGGCTGAGTGTGCACGCACATGTTAGTGTGCTTGTGTGTGCATGTGGGTGGGTGTGCGAGTGTGTGTGCATGTTGGGTGCACAATGGCGAGTGTGTGTGCGCGCAACTTTTGTGAATGTTCAAGTGCACGCACATGTTGGTGTGCTTGTGTGTGCATGTGTGCGAGTGTGCTTGTGTGAATGTTCAAGTGCACGCACATGTTGGTGTGCTTGTGTGTGCATGTGGGTGGGTGTGCGAGTGTGTGTG
>MU224539.1:1653106-1663823 GCA_018584345.1 Thuja plicata | reverse complement strand
GGTGTAGGTGTTGGGGTAGATGTGTGCATGTAGGTGCATGTGTGGGTGTGTAAGTGGGGAGTGGGTGAGTGTGTGTGCATGCATGTGTGTATTTGTGCACGTGCAGGAGTGTATGTGGGTGGGTGTGTGTGAGTGTATGTGGGGTGTGGGTGTGTATCTGTGCACGCGCGAGAGTAGGTGTCGTATGTGTGTGCATGCATGTGTGTAGGTGTGCATGTGCATGAGGGTGTGAATGCACACTAATGCACGAGTGTGCTTGTGCATCAGTGGGTGCATGTGTGGGTGGGGCGTGGACATGTGTGTACACAAGTGTGGGTGTCTACGTGTAGATGGTATGTGCACATGCTTCTATACGGGTGTGTTCATGTGTGTGCATTTATACATGTGTGTGTGCATGTTGTATGTGGTTGTTTGTGTGCACTATATATGTGTGCATGTGCCATATGTGCATGTGCATGTGTTTGCGTTGTATGTGGTTGTGCACATGTGTTTATGTGTGTCTTATATGGTTGTAAATTCATACATGTGTGCATGCTTGTGAGAATGGAGTGTGTCGTATGCGGGTGTGTGTGCATTGTATGTGGGTGTGGGTGTGTGCGCGCTCTATGTGGGTATGTGCATGCATTTGTGTGCATTGTATGTGTATGCATGTGCATGCCCATGCCCCACCCCAGAACCCAGACACACTCGTGCATAGGTGGAGGTGTGGGCATGTACTTCCCTGTGTTAGAGGGTTATTTGGGCAATTTTCAAAGACAACAATCAAGAAATGGAAATTTGTAATATATATGCACCCAATGATTATAGAGAAAGAGCCCAAATGTGATATAGGTTATCAAATAACTTACCAAATTCTAAATGGATCTCCATGGGAGACTTCAACATGATTGAGAGCAAACAAGATAAATGTGAAGGTAACAAACATATTTGGAAAGGAAATGAATTTTTCTTTTGGGCTAAACTCAAGAGAAGGTTCCAAATCAGTGATCCTCTGGAGATAAGATAAGATAAGAAAAATTTACTAATGTCCAACGGAAGACCAACAAAGGTCTACGTGACAAGAAACAAACAACTAAAAAGCAAGAAACCAGTAGACCACCAAACAGTGGTTGGGGGAACATGCTAAAAGAACAAGGAACCAAACAAGAAGAATCAGAGAACAAAGAACCACCAGGGCAAGGCCTGTTGTCTAGTGCCGGTGCTGGGTTGGGGGTGGAGGGTGGGGTTACCGAAACAAGAAAGGGTGGGTGGGCCCCTATCTTCCAATGTCCTTCCCGAGCGGAAAGAAATCTAACACAGAAGGATAGTGACCCGGAATAATATGGGTATGGAGTCNGGGTGGGGGGGGGGGGGGGGGGGTTACCGAAACAAGAAAGGGTGGGTGGGCCCCTATCTTCCAATGTCCTTCCCGAGCGGAAAGAAATCTAACACAGAAGGATAGTGACCCGGAATAATATGGGTATGGAGTCGTCGTTGTGATTTGTTGGTGGTCTGTCATTGATGAGTAGAAGCATTGCGAGGTCTCACGGATCTAGAGTGACTGATGGTGGAGGCACATGAGGGCCGCTTCACACCCCGAACAGGGGGCGAGGGCGAGAAGAAATCCGTAATGAGCTGCTCGATGACCAGCTTCTGGGGAAATAGAAGCTGAAGGGTATGGTCACTGAGCTAAACCGTCTCCCTAAATAGAGTGCCAGACATCTCTGGTCAGAGTAACAAAAGAAAGAAGTCAAGGAGCTGCATTCTCTGAATAAGCAATAGAATCTCCCTTTGATCTCATAGTATATAGGGCAGCGGAAAATGAAATGTGCCTCGGTCTCAATCTCAGACAATGTGCATAAACTACAGATGCGATCCTCTCGCAATGTGGTGATCAGTCTGTGCCTGTAGGTGCTGAGAGCCGACTCTGAAAGATCCCAATGCGATCTAGAGAGAATAGCACCAACACTCTGATAAATATCTAGATCAAACGATGATCCCATCCTGGATGTGTAAGAAGTGTTCAACATAAAAAGCGATCCTCGGACGTAAGCCCCCACTAGGGTTGGTCCAGGTCGAGATGATGTACTGCTTGTAGATGTCAAGTCTGAGCATACCAACAACGAGCTCTAGAGGATGTGTCAGATCTAGCTAGCTCAACAAAAAAGCAATAGGCGAGGTAAGAGTATCTACTTCGGCCATCCGAAGAGTCTGCGAAGCAACGTAGGCAGTGAAGAAACCAAACCATGTTGAAGATTGGCTCCCAACCTAAAGGGATGAACCCCAAACTCAGCCAGAATGATGTTGTGGGAGGTGGTATGATGACATCTGATGATACGTCGAAGGAGGAGAGTCTGTATATGCTCAATAGAGGCCCAGTAATCAAGGAGAGATGGTCCCCAAACAACAGAGCCATAGAGTACAGTAGGTCTAACGAGAGAATCCAAGAGGGATAACTTGGACGAGGTGTCCTGAAAGTGGTGTCTAAAGCATTGCCTCTCAATCAGGGCGAGGGAACCCATCCCTTTGCTGATTCTGGGCTGAATAATAGGTCTCAAACTAAAGCGAGGATCAGAAAACTTAACCTCGAGGTATGTTTATGCGGAGGCAATCTCGATCTCTTGTCCCTGGAAGTAGAAGTGTAAATGTGAGGTCTTCAAGCAGTTGAAGACCATGACCCATGTCTTCCCCAGATTAACCACAAGCTGTCTCAAATCACACAAGGAGGCCAAGATATGAAGAATTCTCTGGAGACCCTCAGGTGAGAAGGCTAAGAGAATCACGTCATCAACAAAAAGAAGAATGGAAACTAAGACATGGTGTAAATAGCAGCCATCACCTGGGAGAGATGAGACTCTAATGAAACCCTCGAGCTTGTCAATGTAGATGCCAAATAAGGTGGGGGAAAGAGGGCATCCCTGTTTCACCCCAACAGTGCTCTGAATAGGATCTGAGAAGCCCTTCGGGGTCCTAAATTTGCCCTCAACACGCTCGTAAAGTCTCATAATAGCAGTCAAAAGAATCTCAGATATCCCAATGTCTAAGTCTTTGAAAAAGGGCCACCTTGGGGACGAAACCAAATGCCTTACGAAAGTCAATGAAGTAGTAATAGACTTTTGCAGAGCGATAGCAAGCCTCCTCAATGATCGCCCGTAGTGTCAAAATGTGGTTCGTGGTCTGGTAATCTGCATGGAAATCGGCTTGACCTCTAGCCCTGCAGTCTAGCCTGTCAAGCTGCGAAGAAAGGATAGTGTTCAATGTTGTGGCATAGAGGTTGGCAAAGGTATGCCCAATCATGATGGTTGGTCCAGGTCGAGATGATGTATTGCCCGTAGATGTCAAGTCTGAGCATACCAACAACGAGCTCTAGAGGAGGTTTCAGATCTAGCTAGCTCAACATAAGAGCAATAGGCGAGGTAAGAGTATCTATTTCGGCCATCCGAAGAGTCTGCGAAGCAACGTAGGCGATGAAGAAACCAAACCATGTCGAAGATTGGCTCCCAACCTAAAGGGATGAACCCTGAACTCAGCTAGGATGATGCTGTGGGAGGTGGTACGATGATATTAGATGATACGCCGAAGGAGGAGAATCTGTATACACTCAATAGAGGCCCAGTAATCAAGGAGAGATGGTCCCCAAACAACAGAGCCATAGAGTACAATAGGTCTAATGAGAGAATCCAGGAGGGATAACTTGGACGAGGTGTCCTGAAAGTGGTGTCTAAAGCATTGCCTCTCGATCAGGGCGAAGGAACCCATCCCTTTGCTTATTCTGGGCTGAATAGAAGGTCTCAAATTGAAGCGAGGACCAGAAAACTTAACCCCAAGGTATGTGTATGCAGAGGCAATCTTGATCTCTTGTCCCTAGAAGTAGAAGTGTAAATGTGAGGTCTTCAAGCAGTTGAAGACCATGACTTGTGTCTTCCCCAGATTAACCAAAAGCTGTCTCAAATCACACAAGGAGGGCAAGATATCAAGAATTCTCTGGAGACCCTCAGGTGAGGAGGCTAAGAGAATCACACCATCAGCAAAAAGAAGAATGGAAACTAAGACCTGGTGTAAATAGCAACCATCACTTGAGAGAGACGAGACTCTGATGAAACCCTCGAGCTTGTCAATGTAGATGCCAAATAAGGTGGCGGAAAGAGGGCATCCCTGTTTCACCCCAATAGTGCTCTGAATAGGATCTGAGAAGCCCTTCGGGGTCTTGAATCTTCCCTCAACACGCTCATAAAGTCTCATAATAGCAGTCAAAAGAATCTTAGATATCCCAATGTCTAAGTCTTTGAAAAAGGGCCACCTTGGGGATGAAATCAAACGCCTTTCGAAAGTCAATGAAGTAGTAATAGACTTTCATAGAGCGATAGCGAGCCTCCTCAATGATCGCTCGTAGTGTCAAAATGTGGTCCATGGTCTGGTAATCTCCACGGAAATCGGCTTGACCTCTAGCCCTGCAGTTTAGCCTGTCAAGCTGCGAAGAAAGGATAATGTTCAATGTCATGGCATAGAGGTTGGCAAAGGTATGCCCAATCATGATGGTTGGTCCAGGTCGAGATGATGTACTGCCTGTAGATGTCAAGTTTGAGCATACCAGCAACGAGCTCTAGAGGATGTGTTAGATCTAGCCAGCTCAACAGAAGAGCAATAGGCGAGGTAAGAGTATCTACTTTGACCATCCGAAGAGTCTATGAAGCAATGTAGGCGGTGAAGAAACCAAACCATGTCGAAGATTGGCTCCCAACCTAAAGGGATGAACCCCGAACTCAGCCAAGATGATGTTGTTGGAGGTGGTACGATGACATCTGATGATACGCCAAAGGAGGAGAGTTTGTATACGCTTAATAGAGGCCTAGTAATCAAGGAGAGATGGTCCCCAAACAACAGAGCCATAGAGTACAGTAGGTCTAACGAGAGAATCTAGGAGGGATAACTTGGACGAGGTGTCCTGAAAGTGGTGTCTAAAGCATTGCCTCTCAATTAGGGCGAGGGAACCCATCCCTTTGCTGTTTCTGGGCTGAATAGCAGGTCTCAAACTGAAGCGAAGACCGGAAAACTTAACCTCGAGGTATGTGTATGCGGAGGCAATCTCGATCTCTTGTCCCTGGAAGTAGAGGTGTAAATGTGAGGTTTTCAAACAGTTGAAGACCATGACCCGTGTCTTCCCTAGATTAACCACAAGCTGTCTCAAATCACACAAGGAGGCCAAGATATCAAGAATTCTCTGGAGACCCTTAGGTGAGGAGGCTAAGAGAATCACATCATCAACAAAAAGAAGAATGGAAACTAAGACCTAGTGTAAATAGCAACAATCACTTGGGAGAGACGAGACTCTAATGAAACCCTCAAGCTTGTCAATGTAGATGCCAAATAAGGTGGGGGAAAGAGGGCATCCCTGTTTCACCCCAATAGTGCTCTAAATAGGATCTCTGAGAAGCCCTTCGGGGTCCTGAATCTGCCCTCAACACGATCGTAAAGTCTCATAATAGCAGTCAAACGAATCTTAGATATCCCAATGTCTAAGTCTTTGAAAAAGGGCCACCTTGGGGACGGAATCAAACGCCTTACAAAAGTCAATGAAGCAGTAATAGACTTTCGCAGAGCGATAGCGAGCCTCCTCAATGATCGCCTGTAGTGTCAAAATGTGGTCCATGGTCTGGTAATCTGCACGGAAATCGGCTTGACCTCTAGCCCTGCAGTCTAGCCTGTCAAGCTACAGAGAAAGGATATTGTTCAATGTCGTGACATAGAGGCTGGCAAAGGTATGCCCAATCATGATGGTTTTGTAGTTGCCGGGGTCTGAGATTGATCCAGTCTTGTGGATTCAATGGATCACATGTCTCGACCAAGCCTCAGGGAAGCCAGTGCAAACCACCCTATTAAAGAGTGTGGGAGTGCAAACCACTCTATTAAAGAGTGTGGGAAGATAAGAGCCTAGTACTGTGATACCGAGCTTTAGGAGCTCCGCCTAAAAACCTGAAAACCTATGAAGCAAGATTTCACCAACATTTGGTTCACTGGGTGCAACAATCATGCTAGTAAGAATAGGGTGTATTGCAGACTTGCTAGGATTTATTTTAATAAAATGTTATTCAGTCTCAACCTTCAACCTGGTCAGAACCTAGCGGAAGTGACACCTGCTAATTTGTCTGACCACTCTCCCATTCATGTATGCATTACCCTTAAAGCCCACTTTATCCAAGACCCTAATTTGAAAAGAAAGAACATCTACAAGCTTAACACCTCCCTTTTGGAAGATAAGGACTCCCTCCAAGACATACAGACTGCTACTGCTTTTTCTAAATTCTGCAATTCTGAGCTATCTGCAAGAGATAAATGGGACCAATTGGTTAAAGTATGGAGAAATTTGTTTCAAATTGTAGGTACTAAGGAAGCCTTTTACAGGAATCAAGAAGAAAACTTTTACTAGAGTCAACTCAATCAAATTGAAACCCAACTCCAGGGTAGAGGAAATGATCATGAGTTGGAACATTCCCTCATTAATACCAAAGCCAATCTTAGGAAAAATCAGAATTTCAAAATCCAAGGACAAAAAGTTAGGGCCAAGGCTAGATGGATTAAAGATGGGGATAGATGATCTAAGTGCTTCTTCAATTTAATCAGAGTTAAACAGAGCATGGAAGATATTAATGACATTCAGATAGAAGGTGGAACTACCACAAACAACAAAGACACATTGAAAGCTTTTGTAGAGTTCTATAAGAAATTGTTTTCTTTAGAGCACAAAACTGAAAACACTGAGATGATGAATAGGTGCATTAAACCGATTCCAAGAAAGGTGTCTCAAAAAAAATCCTTGGAACTTGATCAGAGGATTAACCTTAAAGAAATTTATGAAGCTATAGGGTCTCTAGCAAATGATAAATCTCCTGGACTTGATGGGTTGCTTGCTGAATTTTACAAAAAGAATAAAGAATAGATCTCTGGTGTACTTTTAGAAGTATATGAGGAAGCTTTTGAAACAAGATCATTTGGGGGTAACATCAACAAAGGGTTAATTAAACTCTTGCCCAAAGATGGTCATAAATCCCAGATCAAGAACTGGAGACCCATTACTGTATTAAATATTTCATACAAGATTATTGCTAAAATCATGGCTAGAGAATCAGAGAGATTCTCAAAGATGTGGTGTCAGTTACTCAAACTGGATTCATTAAAGGAAGATATATTCTGGATAATCTAATTACCAGTTGGGAAGCCATGAATTGGGCAAAAATGGATGGGCAGAATGTGGCTATGGTTCTCCTTGACTTTGAAAAAGCCTATGATAGAATTGAGTGGACTTTTGTTCTAAAAATGCTAGAGGCATTTGGTTTCCCAAAGTACTTCTGCAATTGGGTTAGTATTCTATTTAAAGACTCCTCAACTGCGATTGATGTAAATGGAGAACTATCTGACCACATAGCACTTGAAAAGTCTATTAGACAAGGGTGCCCTCTGGCCCCAACATTATATGTCATTGTTGCGGATGTTTTGTCCTTTATTCTCAAGGCTTCCAAACTAAGCACACCTGTTAAGGGGATCCAATTACCCAACAATGAAGATCTCCTGGTGGAACAATTTGTTGATGATACTGCTCTTTTCATAGACTTAGAGGAAGACAATTTTCATAATATTCTTAATAGACTCCATGTATTTTGTATGGCATTAGGAGCTAAAATAGCTCCTCAAAAGTCCAATATGCTGGGTTGGACAGAAATTCCACCTAGATGGCTTGAAAATAAAGAATGTCAGTGGTCAGGTCCCTCTACCATTGTCAGATATTTGGGTATACCATTTACCATTAGCCCTTCTATTAATGATATGTAGGCATGGATCTTTAAGAAGATTGAGAACACACATCTCAAATGACAATCTCACATGTTGTCTCTAGCTGGTAGAGCACAAGTTGTTCAGAAGGTTCTCTCTTCACATGCGGTTTATTGTGCTTTTTCTTGGATGTTGGCCAACAGTCAGATTAATAAACTAGAAAAAATTCTAAGGGAGTTCTTTGGTCTGATGGGATGGGAAATAAAAAGAGACATTGTGTCAAGTGGGAATGGTGTTGTATTCCAAAAAAGATGGGAGAACTTGGTTTGAGGGATCTTAAGACTCAAGGCTTGGCATTGGTAGCTAAATGGATTCTAAAGGCTTTGAGAGGGAATGAGCCATGGAAAGTCCTTGTGAGAAATAACATTAAGGGGTCAAACATTAGAACATGCAAAAGTTGGAAAGGCGTCCCTCTACATGACATTGTATTTGGAGACTTTGAGATTCAAGTTTTTGGATCCAAGGTTCTTCATACCATCTGGAAGGCATGGTGCCAGGTCAGGTCTCAAGTTTGTTCAAGAAGTGTTGTTGGGATATACCCTTCATTTGCAGTTTCGGATAGATCTATTTGGTGGGGATTATGCTTATATGGTAAACCTCTTGCATTGACTAAGTGTTGTTCAGTGAAAAATTGGCATCAAAAGGAATTTTTCTTATACATGATGTACTGAGGGACGATCAATTGAGATCCTGGGAAGATATCAGAGATAGTTTCAATATCCCAAAATCCAAAAAAAAAAAACATACACCCTGATTTCTAAAGCTATGGGCAGATAATTCCTTGGTAAAATGTTGAGCTCTGTGCAGATGATTGATCTTATGAAATGGAATGATGGCAAAAGGTTATCTGAATTCTCATGTAAACAAATATATGAAATGCTTAAAGAGGGAGAAAAAGTTATTAACAGAATTAACCTTTACTGGAAAATTAATTGGACTAATTCTAGATGGCTCTTTTTCTTTGAATTTTATTGACATTCTCAAGTTGAACCAAAAGTTTTATATTTTCGTTGGTTATTTCTATTAAAGAAAATTCTTGTTGGTTCTTTTCTTTCTCAATATGGTCAACAAAGTATTTGTTGTTCTTCTTGCAATTGCCCTGAAACCTTTGAGCACTCTTTTTTGATTGTGCATTTGCTAAAAGAATTTGGTCCAGTTTTTTTGGTTGCCCCACCTTGTGGAATTGTCACAATTTTTTCTCTTGGCATGAAGTTATTATTAGCTTTGTGGAAGCTTTTGATTTGAAAATGAATATCTTTTGGTTTTCTTTGACTGCTAAAATCCTTTGGGTCATTTGGAAACAGTGAAATGAGGAGATCTTCCAATCCAAGAAATGAGATCTTACTGAGTTTTTTATTAAACTTACACACCTTAATATTGTCTCTCAGGTTTCTGCGAGGATAAAAGTGCTAGAAGAAATATTTTTATCACTAGTGAAAGAAGGTGCAATGATTGTGTACAAAATAGACATTCAGTCTGCCACTTATGTCAATGCACCCCAAGAAGAGAACTTGGTTCGAGATCAAAACCCCAGCCTACCAATCATCCAGAACTCAAATTTAGAGGATGATAACAGGGCAGATTATCAAGAGGTTACAGACAACAATGAATGGGAGAACAAGGAATACAATGACACCTGGAATAGACAAGGACAAGGGAATAGCAATGATGGTTGGGACAATGCAGAACCAAGGAACAATACAGATGGATGGGAAGATCCGTAGATATTTTTTATGACACTTTTTTGTATACCGATATCTCATACTTTGTATAAGTGCTTATATGTATATGGTATAGGTAGGGTCTGGTAATAGCAACAGAAATCTGATTGTTGCTGATAATTGGTTATATATGTTTTCTCTTAGTTGATACTCCATTGCAATATAAAAAAAAAATTCTTATTAAAATCTTGAGCTCAACTCCCTAAGGCCCCGTTTGTTTCGCGGAAGTGGAATTGACTCAAAACCTTATTATCACAAAACTAGGTTTTGAAATCTAATTCCACCTATTCGGTGGGAAGATGATGCCACTCATTTTGGTGTCTAAACTCGGTTTTGGGACACAAATCCGGAATTGCAATTAAAGAAACAAACGTCGAATTTCGCAAAAACGGGAAGTGTCACTCCCAATTCCGCCCCAATTCCGTGAAACAAACAGGGCCTAAAAATGTTAGGGTGAATTGGAAGTGGCACCTACTTCCTCACTTGAAATACTTTTAAGTAGATTAGTATATCTTTGCATTCTTTTAGGGTCATAAAACTAGCAATATTGAGCATACACAAAAGACATACAAATTATTTTTTTTTCAAAAAATTGTCTCAAAAAAGGCATGCAATTATTCTATCAATCTATTATATGCAAGCATAGTTGCATACAACAACATAAAAAGTCATACAATAATCAAAATGTTCATCTATATTATATCAAACAATTCAATACCTTTTCTATGTTATCAAATGATTCATTTCAAGTTAAAGATAATATAGGTGGAAAAGATTTATTGTACCACCACATGACATGATTGGCATCTATTTGGGTTTAAGCCATTTATATTAAAGCTAAATCTCTATTCCCTACAAAATTTAGGGTGAATTCTAATTTTTTTTTTGAGTTTGCAACTTTCAAACTTGATACGTAGATTGTAAGGGCCCGTTTGGACGCAGGCATACGGAATGCCAGATATAGTCAATTCTAGAATATGCTGCAATTCTAGAATATCATATCCTCAAAATGATATCTGGAATATGTGTTCGACCCGTTTGGACGCACCTGGAAGATGACCGAGAAGATGTATTTTCCGCGTTTGGGTGCCACATTTTGGAATTGGAATATGCACTGAATGAGAATTTGTTTTTAATTTCTTTATAACAATTTGTGATTTTTTCAAATGTTATGATGCTTTTCACATTTT
>MU224539.1:1597074-1653006 GCA_018584345.1 Thuja plicata | reverse complement strand
ACCTTGTAAAACGCCGAAGAGCAAGAGTAAACAGTGTGAGCAAGAGTAAACAGTGTGAGCAAGACTTGTAAAACGCCGAAGAGCAAGAGCAATATTACACGCCGCACAGTAGGGTTTCGAAGGCACGAGGATGGAGGAAAACGAAAACGCGGATGTCAAACGGAATTAAAACGCCCACGCGGACCCAACGACCCACGTTAAATTGGAATTCGAAAATGGGCATGCGAAGATGGTATTCCAATTCCACCTTTTCAAGTGGAAGATGGAATGCCCATTTTTTTGGTCAAATTGGAATATCGAAATTTCAATTCCATCTTTCAGAGTCGACCACAAACAGTGGATACCGTATTCTGAATACGGAATGCAAGAATTGCGGCCGATATGCCATGGTCCAAACGGGCCCTAAGTGATTTGGGTTTAACTAGGAGATGCTTGTTTCAAATAATCCCTCTTGCTACAAGCCGATTGTAGATTATACAATTCCTTTCATACTAAATGTTTTACTAAGATTGAACTAAAAACAATTCAATTCAAACAAAAAGTAACAATCGTAAGCAAATATATTATTTAAAATATAGTTTTAAAAAAAATATTTTTCACGCTAGAGTTTCTAAGCCATAACTATTTTGTATTTCAAATACGTAATTGTGAGATGTGCAACAAAAGAGTATAGCTATGTTAAGCAAGAGTACCAAACTAGATATGAAAAAATTGTTATAAAACACCTACCTTATTCCTTTGTCTTGATTGTTAAAGGAGTTTGCTTGCTAAGCAACCATGTTTATACTCTTGTACAAGGAGTGTTATAAAAAATGTATAGTAAAAATTAATATAGAGAAATTTACTGTAGTAACACAAAAATAAAGAATGTTATATAAAATCAAGCAAAGAGTTACTAAGTTTGCATTTCTTTTAATATTGATCTTTGGAGAAGAAAGGAAGCATGTAAGCTTTAAAAAAAATGCATTTATCAGAGTTAAAACTTAGAAGTGTAAATGGATATATAATAAAAATAAGCATATTTTCATGAAAAGAAAATGCTTCAAAATGTTTTTGATTAAAATCAACAGCCTAGTAAAATATCCTTCTCACGGTTCTTTTATAAATTAGACAAAATCTAATATCTTATTTGAGAGAAATTATTTATATGAATAGAGATAGAAATCACAAATTTCAGATACATAAACATTCAGACAAGGGTGAGTGAACAAACCAGAAAGCACTCAATGAAATTTAGGAAATTGGTTACATAAATTGCATATACCACTGACTGAATTTGAAATAGATCATACCCTCAATAGAACTATGAATGTTATCGCTGGGATATCACACAAACTGGCGTCTTCAAATGGTTGTGATTCCACAATCTGTGGTATCAAAACAAACATGAATTTGTTGTTGTAGGATGTGATCACAGAATCAATACTGTGTTGGGTTTGCGTCCATAACATGTTCTGCTACAAGGGTTGCGTCTTGTATAGAGATATGACGGGTAGAGAGAAATAAAACATAATCAAGTTGCATAGAATGCCTCTATATTCTCCATCTGTTCACTTAAAAAGACTTTCCATCAAACAACTGTGATCACCCCAGAAAATCCTAATTTTAAGGTGACTTTTCTTGAGCATTAAGTAACCAATAATCATTAAAATCCCCTCTTAAAGAATAATTATTAAAGAATAACCATTTGAAACTCAATTGACCCCTTCTATGACTGAAAAATAAGACTTCAGTGATTCACAACTAATTGCCCCCTTTTATTAATAAATTGCTTTAGCCTTTGGGGAACAATATAAGGCATATCAATTTTATTTATTTATTAATTTATGCACTAGGTGTGGGGGGACATTACACCTAACAAGGGGGTTGACCCTTACACAACCACAACCCAAAGGCATCAAAGAGAACACCAACAAAAAACATGGGTGCTGGCTTTTACACGTAGAGGCCATCAACAACTTATTAACAACACATGAACAAAGGTGTTGTCAAAAGCAAAATACAACAAATAAACAACAAACTAGCATCAAGATTAGTAGCTCTCCTCCAAAGTGGGAGGGTAGCTCACTCACCACATGTGAGAAGAATGTGATTTTGAGGAGCTATTTTTACGGTGCACTATCCATGCAATGTTGTCCTTAGGCTCCCCACCACAAGGCTGAGCAAGTCATGAAACTCCATTCAGACAACTATCAACACAATGGCTGGGGTGTTGAGCAAGTTGTAAGTTGCCAGCTGAACCTTGGAGCAGAGCA
The DNA here is from genome assembly GCA_018584345.1 of Thuja plicata. NCBI lineage: Eukaryota > Viridiplantae > Streptophyta > Pinopsida > Cupressales > Cupressaceae > Thuja > Thuja plicata. The sequence continues at coordinate 1,650,751 of MU224539.1, read as the reverse complement.
TGAGTAGAAGGCGAAGAAAGGTCCACATGGTCAGAGGGGGTTGCACCGGTAGGAGACAGAGTGTTATTCTCATGGTTTACAATGGGGGCATCACTCAAATTTTCAACAGGAGCATCACCCAAATTTGAAGTAGGAGCTCCACTATTTTGACTAAAGTATCTAAGGGAAGTTTATTTTTTTCACGTTATCTAAATTTTTTTGATGTTTGATTATCTATAGGCATTGAAGAATCCATATTCCCCTACATCATAATTATTATCCAACAAAATATGCATATAAGTGTCGAAGGGTAGAATATTTTTTTTGTTTTGCAAAAAAAAATGGACAATTTAATTTAGTAATTTGCATTTGTTTATACAACCTAAATTCCCTTTGAGCATAGCCAAATACAAGTTCTAGTATGTGTAGTTGGTTGATCAATAATTTGAAATTGGGTGGCATCAAATTGAAAATATTCTTTGTTAGATGAATAGTAGCTTAACAATGGGTGTAATTGGTGTTAAATACAAAGATGTAATCCATATAATATTTTCAACATGCAATAGACCAAGAGTTATTAATTCTAGGCGCTTTAGTGCAAAAGTCTCAATATTTTTTAATGAGAATCATTTTTTTCTAGCATGTTAATAGAACTTGAATACTTAATGCAAAATGACAATTTGAATGCTTCATTTAAGAAATTGACATGAAGGAAGCAACTTGTCCAGGAAAAGATTCTTGAAGTCATTCATCTAACTGTTGACCATTGTTTGATCATTATCCAATATCTACTTGTCATCTTTAGTATTCTTAGAGTCCTTAGCATAAGCTATATTCCTTTGTTTTTAAACATATGTTTAGAGGTAACTTTATTTGGGTTCTAACCTCTTTCAAATCTAAGACCACCATTATTCTTTTCATATTTTTTAATATTGATTATCCCATCAAGGATGTTGGTTCTTTTCTTGAGTTTTATGCTTTTGTTTATTTGATCATTTGTTTTTCCAATTCTTTCCTCAAAGAGACATTCTCTTCTTCAAGATTAGAACATTCAGTTGATTTTTCACTGAGCTTATTTTTAAAGCAATATGCAATTATGTCCTTCCTTAACTTGAAATTTCAGATTGGTGATTGTTTCTTTTGACTCCCTATGTTTGATTTAAAACTCTCCATTTTGATTTATTTTTGTACTTATATCTCCTAGTGCATAAATAAATTATCCCTCAAAATCAACCTCACAATGATCTTCTTCATTAAAGCTCATTTCATCCTTATCACATTCTAGAGGATCATGAAGTACATTAGATCCCATGTGTCCCACTCTAAAATTTACCTTAGTTTTAAGGTTCTACAAAGGAACCTTGACCTTATATAAATTGTTGAACACACCACGATACCAAGAGGTGGGGGGTGAATAAGTATCTACATAATCTTTATACTTTTTAGCACATCATATGTTAAAAATCCTTATTTTGTGAAAAAATTATATTCGCAACAATAATAGAAAACTGAAATAACAAATCATAACACACAACCGCACATGAAGACACTAGATTTCTATGGAAAACCTTAAAGGGAAAATCTATAGTGCACAAGTTCTTGGATCTACTATCCAAATCCAGCCTCACAAATAAAACATGATTACATTAAGTTTTATGGGTTGCAACCTGAATGAATCTACAACTACCTTAAACATAGATTTTGGCTACAACAAAATGAAGTTCACTACTCTCTATAACCTACAATTATTTTGTACAAGGAGGCTACAACCTCACAACAACATACTTGATAATATTTGACAATAGATATCTTCTGCAATATCTTTGCACTTTAATGTTTGTTATAATTTTCACTTATTCCTTTCATTATTCATCCACCCACCCTTTAAACAAGATTAATCTCCTGCTTATACCCACAAAAAGCTTCCAAAACACCAACTAAGCCATCTTCATGGTAATAAATGAGTAAAATATGTTGTGCTTTACTAGTTGGCCACTTGATATGCCCTCATTAAGTTTCTAAAACATTATTTAGGTCATATTTAATGTAACATATAAACGAGACATGTAATGCTTTACCAGTCGGCCATAAAAAAAAAAAAAAAAACATATACTAAGAGAAATAAAAGGTTGTAATTTTTTGGCTAACATATTGGTCCTTTCAAAATAAACAATAAATTGGTGTTGTTGATTGTTTAGCCAAATGGGCATCAGTACAAATCTAGGATTGAAATATTTTGGATAAGGGGCAATTGCTTCCTGATATGGCTCATGTGCTTGATTAGTTAGTTGATAGTGACAAGGTCATGTAGTGCTCTTTATGGTAGGCTCTTTTCTTGTTTGTATCTCTTTGTTGTTGGAATAAATTTTTACTCCTCTTTAAGTTTAAAAGAAAAGACAAACTATCAACAAATAGTTGGAGAAATTGCTATTGAATTAGTGATTTTCCTTTGAATTTGAGAGGTATAGCTCCTTGTTATGATTTAACCTAATTTGAGGGTATGATTTTAACCAAGAAGCATGAAAGAAAAGCTAACACCTAAGCACAACCATGTCGCAAATGCGACAATGAATTCAAATTAAAGTGAAACTAAATAAATGACTCAAAGATCATCTACCCAACCCCCACAAATATCAATCAAGAAATACAACAATTCCTTTAAGTCGTATGAGAAAGTTAAGACTCAAAGATTAAATATGAGACATACCCATGATATGATGTAACATATGAAAAGTATTAAGAAGTGATTGCAAACATAAAGGAAAAAGACAATCCAAAGGGAATATAGATAAACATAAATATTTATAAGATCCTTCTTTATTTCCTTAATGAAATTAGTAAGCTTAAAGACTTCCCCTCTCTATACAAAAAACATCTTGTAAAAGAAAATCCATGCTCTCTCCCTCTTAGCAATAAAAATCAGAATGCCCTACTCCTAATTGATTCACACTCATGCGTCAAAGGCAAAGGGGGATAAAAAATCCAACCCTTCTATTGTGTTTTGATTTCCTATTTCAAAATCTTTTTCCAACCTCCTCTTTCAGTTTCCTCCTATAACTCCTCTTCTCAAAAGAAAAAAATCACTTTTCAGTTGCTCAAATTCTTTTAAGTTCTTTTTATAATTTTTTCTTGAAATTGGGAAGTTTTTGGGAAAGTGAAATTACAAACATAATCCCCCATATAATGACCCCTTTCAAACTACATATAAACAAATATTTGATAGTTTCCAGATTAGGCCCACTAGTATTTTAACATTAGAAAAGAAAATGATGTATTGTTAATTCTTTTAAAGCTTAGTATTGATGTCTCAGCATCCAATCCCCTATCTCATATTTTTTATATCCAACACTCTTTTAACCACCTCATCACTGCCATCCACTTAATCTAACTCATCCTACATATGAAAATATTCCTCTAGGCCTCATTGCACTACTGTCATGGGCCATGTTCTGCGAAATCAGAAGCTCTAGCTTTTGAGTTGACGATTCCAACTTTGGTATGAAGCTTTTGCCTTAGCAACTTATGATGTTTTTTATTTTTAAAGCCCTTGCAAGAGATCTTTTTTCCAAGGAAACTCTTCCATCGAAAGGTTGAGGAAGATAATTGAGAGTGCTAATTTCAAAGTGGATGAAATTTATTAGAATAAAGCTAAATCTTGCAGTTATGAATCAGATGATGAGGAAGACAATCAGGTAATGCAAGCAGACAATTAGAATAAATATCAGAATGGTTCAGTTAATCAAGATGATGAAGTTTCAAATGAGGAAGAGGCAGAAACAAAAGAGCGAACTACAAATGAAAATTTGAAGACTCCAAGGTATGTAAGGCTAAATCATTTAGAAAATATGATTATTGGTGATAGGAATCAAGGTGTTTAGACTAGAGGAAGAATTTCTACAAATGAAAGTTGTTTGATTTATAAGATTGAACCTAAGGATGTTGATGAAGCTTGCAAACATGAAAGTTGGGTTAAAGCTATGGAAGAAGAATTGGAAAAAATAATAAAAAAAAAACAAAACATGGATTTCAGTTTCGAAACCTAAGGACAAGAATGTGATCAACACTAAATGGGTATTCAGAAACAAATTGAATGAAGGTGGTGAAGTGGTTTAGAATAAAGCCAAACTTGTTTGTAAGGGATACTCACAAATGGAATGTATTGACTTTGAGGAGACCTTTTCTCTTGTTTCTAGAATTGAAGTTGTTATAATGTTTCTTGCATATGATACTTACAGATATTTCAAGGTATATCAAAAGGATGTTAAGTCTACATTTTTTAATGGAGAGTTGGAAGAGGAAGTTTATGTTGATCAGCCTGATGGATTTACTTTGACTGATCAAGATGACATGGTTTGTCAATTGAAGAAAGAATTATATGGATTGAAACAAGCCCCTAGAGCCTATTACGCAAGGTTAGATAAGTATTTATTGAAGCTTAGTTTCAATAAAGGTAATGTTGATAGTAACTTGTACTTCAAAATTGATCTTGATAACATTTTCATTGTTAAAGTCTTCATGGATGATATCATTTGTGGTGGTAATGGCAAGTTGAGTAAAGAATTTGTTGATGAGATGCAAAAATAATTTGAGATGTCCATGATAGGTGAGATGAAATTCTTTCTTGGTCTGCAAATTACATAATCTAATAAAGGAATTTTTATATCTCAGTCCAAGTATGTGATTCAAAACCTGTTTGTACTCCTATGGTTACTCGTTGCAAATTGACAAAGGATGATGATTCACCTAAAGAAAATAAAACAATATATTGATCAATGATCGGTGGGTTATTGTACTTAACACAAACCAGACCAGCCATTATGAATGTAGTTTGCGTTTCAACAAGATTTCAAGCAGAATTGAAGGAATCACATGTTGTTGATGTTAAAAGGATATTCAGATCCTTGAAAGGAACAATTGACTATGGCTTATGTTATCGTAAGGATGATGATTTTACATTGAGTACTTTTATTGATGCTTATTGGGTAGGTAATGTGGATGACAGAAAGAGTACAAGTGGTGGAGCATTCTTCTTGGTGCTATGGATGAAGCAAATGTTGAAAGCTATCAGAAAAAGTATTGATGAACCTATTTATATCCATTGTAACAACTCAAGTTCTATCAATATTTCAAATAATCTCGTGTTACATTAAAAGAAAAAGATTAACTCTTTCAAATATCATTTATTGAGAGATAATGTAAGTGAAAAGGAAGTCGGATTGGAATACCTATCTACCAAAGAGAAGATTGAAAATATCTTCACGAAGCCCTTTCCAAAAGATACTTTTGAGTATCTACGAGGTAAGATTAGGGTGATTTCCCCTCCTGATCAAAGCTAGAGATGCATTGAATTTTATCAGTCTAGTGTTCTTATAGAGATCATCATTGTTCTGGGTTTATATTTTGGTGGTTTCTACTCAGGAAGAGTAGTTAGTCTTGTGAGGTATGTTGATCACTTGGTATTCATTTTTTGGCTTCTATGACTTAGTGCATATATGTGCCTTTGTTGTTGATGTCAAAGGGGGAGATTTATTCATGTAAAAAATAAGTACGAGTCTATATGAGAAAGATTGTTCTATATTGGAGAAGATTTATTAGAGAGACTCTGATAGATAATATTGTAGATATTATTGGTAGTATTGTTGGTATGGTTTGTTTGTGCATTGATCATTTTTCACATCATATGTTGCCATCAATGCCAAAGGAGGAGATTGTTGGATATTGTTGGACTATCATACATATATGTGTTGACATTGATGTTCTATTATTGATGTCAACATATTAATACTATTGGTGACAGTGTTCCTGGTATGTTCAATGAGAAGATTAGTTTGGTATGGCTACTATATTGAGGATTAGATGTTGTGAAGGTACAAATAATTTCAGGGATGTCTGTAGTTGACCTATGTCAATTTACAAAGGTTCAAATGTTGATTTGAGTGAGTTATGAATGATCTATTAGTGACTTGTATTTTGGTTGTTCAGGAAGATAAAATGTTACAATTTGTGGATTGATGTGGATCGATTATGTAATATTTTGGTTTCTAACCTGGTGGTGAGTTTAGGACATGTATGTGTATCCTCTGCTCGAGTGGTTCATGATTTGGATGTTGGAAAGCTATTTTTCTTAAGTGACAGATGTTACTGAGTGCAGAGATAATTGTGAATTCTGAGACAAAGTTGTTTTAGTTGTTGCTATGACATTTCACATTGCTTTCTGATGTTTCTAGACTGTGTCATATTTGTGTTGTTGGATCACATTGGGTTATGCGATCGGTTTTAGTGATTTTCTTGTGGTGTGTTGGTGTTCTTATTGTTCTTGGGAAACATGATGGTGTAGCGTATTGCGATGGATCGAAGCGTGATTTATGCATCTGGAGCATGTTTGAGAATGAAGATTTGGATCCTAGCTATGTCATTACCAGCATATTTTGGACCTCATTAAATATTTTATTATATATGATTAAATATTTGTAATTGAGGTGTTAAGGTTGATTTCAACCTTGTTTATCTTTTCAAGATTGATGAAATGTATATAAAGATGTAATCATTTGCAATTGTGAAGAGGAGAGTGAGAATGTGAGCGAGTTTGAAGAGATTGTGCAAAGAGGTATGAGTGAAATATGAAATTGAGGCAGAGATTCTATGTAACTTCATTGGAATTGTATTGGCATGAAAGAGATGCTATCAGTCAGTTCATAATTTGTGGACTGGTGTCCATAGTGGATTGTATTACATTTAGGGTTGTAGCCCTCATTGTATTCCTCAAGGTGGTATCCCTCACTTGTATTTGAGAAGTGATCTCTAGGAAGTGTTCCTGAATGCATGTGCATTCCCCTTATAATATTCCTAACATGGTATAGTATTTTTTTATATAGTACATCATCTCGTGGGCTTGATCCCCACCATGTTTTTTTTTTCCCTTAACTAGGTTTCCACATCAGAAATCTTAGTGTTATGTGTGTTGCGATCTTGCATTAATGTTTATTATTAAGATTTGATATGACGTTTAAAGAGTTGGATAAAGTTTTGTGTTTTTGGAAACAACTGATTCAGCCCCCCCCCTCTTAGTTGTATTTGATACCTTTGTTTCTATCAAGTGGTATTAGATCTTGGTCACTGGATCGAAACTCCTCCATGAGTGATGTGGTCCTGCAACGAGTTAAGTTGGTGGAAGGGGGATTGTTGGTAGTGCGTCAACATCCCTTGCGGGATTCATAACATGGTCAAATCACCTCTTGTGGATTATATAAGTCTAGTGATTGTATCGGGCTTTGCCAAACCAATATTTTGGTGTGCAATGACAACCAAACTTACAAAAATATTTGAAAAAATGATATTGAACATCAATGTGCTTAATCATGACATGAAAAGCCAAGTTCTTTTCTAGGTAGATTATACTGAAACTACCATAATAAATTTTTGTCGCTCCTTGTTTTATTCCAAAATTTGAACACAGTCTCTTAAGCCAAATGACTTCTTTACAAGCATGAGTGGCTACCATATACTCAGCTTCAATAGTGAAAAAAGAAACTACAACATGTTGCTTACTCATCCAGCTGATTACACCACCAAATAAAGTAGACTCATAAGCACTTGTGGATTTTCTGCTATCAATATCACCTACCTAGTTCGAATCCACTTAGCCATGAATATCAAGGGAAATATTGTCTGGACTATCAAATTTCAATGATAGCACAAAGAATAGTTTAAGGTACCCTTCAAATATATAAAGACTCTTTTAATTGAATCCCAATGAAATTTACTAGGATTATACATTTATTGGGAAATAACTCCAATGACTTGGGAAAGGTATGTTCTATTATAGAGCATATCATACATCAAGCTTCCAACTACATTCTGATAAGGTACTCTGCTCATATCTTTTATCTCTAATGAGGATATGAGAAAATTGGAAATAGATAAATTTGTTCCAACTGTAAAAGGAACACACAATGGTCTAGAATCTTGTATGTTTTGGTAAAGCGAGATCACATACTTACTTTTGTAATATTGAGTTCACATACTTACTCTGGTCTAGCAATAAATCTTTGTTCACTCCATCTCTTCTAATTTCCATGCCAATAATGTGTTTTGTTGCACCAAGATTTTCTATTTCAAATTTAGCAATAAGGTAAGAATTAAGTTCTATAATCATAGATTTTCATTTAATAATGAATAATATATCATCAACATATAACACAATATAAAGGAATTATCACCATCAGATTTATAATAAAAACAATGGTCTGATTTAGAACATTCAATTCCCAAACTCAACACATTGTCAATTTGTTGGTACCACATCCTAGGACTTTTCTTGAGGCCATACAAAGATTTCATCAATTTACAAACCAAATTACTTTTACCTTTTACCATGTAGTTCTCTAGCCGTGTCATGTAAATATCCTCCTCCAAATTAGCATGAAAGAAACTGGTTTTCACATCCATTTTTTCAACCTCTAAATTATAAGTAACATCAAAAGATGTATGCCATATTTACAATATGAGAAAATATCTCACCATAATCAACACCCTCAACTGGAGAGTAGTCTTTTAAAACCAACCTTTCTTTATACTTCTTAAAACCTCCATCCAAACTAATATTTTTCTTGAACACCCATTTGCAACCAATAGGTTTTGTCCTTTAGGAAAATGGCACAAGATCTCATGTATCATTCTTTTTTAGAGTAGTCATTTCTTCATCCATAACAATTTTCTAATTTTCTGCAGTATTCACACCTAATGCCTCTTTTATAGATCTAGGTTCATCCATATCAATATTCAAAGAAAAATACATCTTCGATCATCAAGTGAATACCTTTTATGTGGTTTTTTATACCTTGTAGATCTTCAAACATACTAAGTTAGAGGTTCTTCCTCCTCTTCTGAAAACTCAAAGCTAAATGAGACCTTATCAAGGTCTTGTCTAGGTGTAGAAACAAGTTGAATCACATCTTCCTTTTTATTTTGTTTAGGCTACAATGTAATAGAGGGAGGTTTAGTTTCTCTAAAAATATCACTTGTATTATGTATCACCTTCTGTGCAATAGGGTCCCAAATCTTGTATTCTTCCACACCATAACTGTATCCAACAAAGATACACTTCACAACATTGTTCTCCAACTTTGTTCGCTTCTCCTTTTTCACATATGCATGCCTTGTAACCAAAAAACCTAAGATGTCTCAATCAAGGATTATGACCAGACCATAGCTTGATAGGTATTTTACAAACACGTGTTGATTAAGGAGAACTATCAATCAGGTAGCAAGTAGTGACAACAACTTTAGCTTGAAACTTTTGTTCTAGGCTAGCACTACTCGACATACTCCTAGCCTTCTCCATCAACGTCTTTTTCATCCTTTCTGAAACTCTATTTTATTGTGAATAATATAGAGTTTTCTTTTATCTATGAATGTCACAATCTTTACAGAATCTATTCAAAACTCACCAACATTATCAGTCTTAAACATTGTATTTTCCTTCTAGTCTATGTTTCAACCATCGCTTTTAGTTCTTTAAATCAACTTTAAAAATCAGATTTACTCTTTATAAGTTATACCCATGTCCTACTATAGTTATAAACAAATGAAATATATTATGTAGATTTTCTAATGGAAGGAACATCTAGATGACCAAACACATCAGAATGAATTAGATCCAACACACAAAAACATTTATGAGAACTCGAGTAGAACTAAATGTGGTTTCATTTTTCATAAATGCAATGCTCACAAAAATAACAATCAAGATTGCAATCATTTAATCCTTTAACAAGGTTTTTATTTTTCAAGGTCTTTAGACCCTTCTCTCCAATGTGGCCAAGTCTTTAGTGCCATAAAAAATTCTTATTTATAGGTAGCTTTGGTTCAAAAGAAAAATAACCCTTAGGTACCCAAAATTCATGACCATTTTCTAAAGGTGAAACCCTTACCTTTTCCTTTGAAGTATCCAAAAATTTGGTCTCCATAGAAGTGCTATTGTATGTAGTAGTGTATGCATCCAACTTATACAATTTTCCAATTCTGACACCTCTAGTAATCACCATAGCACCTCTCATCATTTTGAATCCTACATAATAAAACTACATGCATACTCGAATCTATTAGTTTTCTCAGATAAAAAATTTCATTTTAGACCAATGAGATGCAACACACCATTAATCCTTCTTATTCTACCATCAAGAAACCTAACTGTAACTTTACCACGACCAACAATTTTTGAATGTGAATTATTGCTCAAGTACACCTTACCTCTATCAAATGCCTTATATTCATATAACTAATCTTTATTATAGGTCATATGAAAAGATGCATCTGAGTTAATTAACCATACATCACACTTGCATGAGTGGCCAAAGCTGCTTTGAATGCATTACCATCTTCCTTCTCGGGCTTAGAACCATAATAATTTTTTTTTCTTTGCATTCTTTATGGACGTATTTAGGCTTACCACAATTCCAACAAATAACTTTGGACTTTCTAGGAGATTTGGATATCCCCCTAGATTTGGATTTAATATGCTTCTCATTCTTCTCGCCTGTATTCCACTGACAACTAGGGTCTCCTTAACATTTATGGATACCTTCCTCCTCATCTCTTCAGAAAGAAAAAAAAAAAAAACCACCTCATCTTCAATCTTCAAAATGACAGAAGTTTTGCCAATGAGCAGAACAAGAGAATCCCACAAATCAAGCAAAGAACAAAGCAATATATAACATTTCTCTTGCTCATCTATCTTGACACTTATTGATTCCAATTGAGACACCAACATATTGAATGCTTCCAGGCGGTCTATAATTTTTCCACCCTCATCCATTCTTAAGGAATATTGTTTCTTCCTCAAGGAAATCTTATTTACTAAATATTTGGCTTGATACATCTCATCAAGCTTCTTCCAAAACATTGATTAGAAAAATCTAAAAAACCTAAAAAGCATTGATTAAAAAAACCTAAAAGACACTATTTGATTAGACCCCTAGCTTTACGATCCATAGCATCATATTTAGCAGCCTAAACTGAATCTATTGGTCTCAAGGCATTCTCATCAAAAACATCCCACAAATCTCAATCTATTAACATATCCTCCATCTTCAACTTTTAGATTTCAAAATTATTTCCAAAAAATATCTCTACCTTTATTCTCCCTAATCAACTTGCCATCTAAAAGTTCCTACAATAAGATCACGGAGTATCTTCTACACAAGCTCCCACATAAATCTGGATTAGATAAAAAAAAACCCAACAACCCACAACTGAAACCAAAGGTGATCATGCTCTAATACCACTTGTAAGAAAATCAAAGTAGCAAAATAACTTCCTAAACTCATCTTGATAGAAGGGTTATGTAAAAAATTTCTCAGATCTAAATATAACATTTACAAAAACTTAACAGAAATAAACATAAATAACATGTATACCAAAATACATTGATTTACATGGGGAAAACCCTTTCAGAAGAAAAGCCCCACACTCTAAAATCTTCTGAATACATTATTCAAAAATCAACAACAAATTACAATATAATTATAGAGAAAGATTCTCACAAGAGTATCACCAACTAGATATCTAGAGGTAACTCAATAGCTATCAGAATCTTGCACACATCCTCTATGTCACACACTTAATATATAGGAGATACAATATGTGGAATCATCAAATGGTCTTAGAAAACCATGAGCTTAAAACCACTTAAAAAGTGGCTCCCATCTTATTTCCAATCTAAGATGCCATGTGACATGTCAAAACACACACCAATATATGTAACTCCTTTTTACATTTCATTTATGTGTCCAACACATTTCTATATTTCCTATTTCAAGAGACCCAAATTTTGAAGGCCATGACTTTTGAATTGGGTGTCCAACTAATGAACTATTTAAAACATCAAAAATCTTGTGATGTGCTCTATCAAGCTATAATTTGATACATTGGTTACATACACTTTTGGGCCATTTCAGGGCCTCTAAGGCCTTCCAAATCAAATTTATAAAATTTCTTCAACTAATTCAAAAATATATTATTTATTAAATCTTCAAATGTAGACGTGATCTTGCGAAAAAAAATACTGACATGCTTATCTCCCCCATCTGAAGATTTTATAAAAGTTTAGGAAAACATCACGCTCAAATGTCAACTTACTATAAATAGTAACCATATGTAAATGCAAGGTTGAGGTACATTTTCCTAACAAAAAACCCACAAATTCTCCTCTGCCTTGTATTTGGAGATGAGGACGACGAGTTGATTCTTGACACACACAAAATGATTACAATACAATGACAAATATTTTAGCCGAAAAAGTGATATAGCCACTAGATGCTAAATATTTTCACCATAATGATGTACATATAATGTAACAACACTTGTAATGCAAGCACCACTTCATTGCTTCACATTGCTCCTTGTTTATAATATTCTTCCATCCTTTTTACTTTTACAGACATCCATAGTTTGTCACAAGCTCTCATTTGCACATAGACTAAATAATGTGTTGGAGGTTGTAGAGTTTGGCATTTACACTTGTAGACTCTTATAGTTGGAAAATTCAAAAACCTTTTCAACACATCAAATTCTATGCATATCCTAATATGATCATGGTAGTTTTGGAGGACACTTTACTTTTTTTGGCTCCCCCTTCATGCCCTTTCCCTACTCGAAATCATGCATTTTTTTGGTTCACAGCTTATTTATTGTTTGTATTCTATCTCCCTCCTAAATGCATCTACAACAAACCCGAGCCACCTCTATTCCCACCTTCTCTTTGGAATCTTCCTATTCCAACTCTCTGTTCAACGTAATTCTTGGCATTCCCTTATGTTTTGCCTTGTTTCAAACTATTGTAAAATTGCCTCCATTTTGACTCCCCTCTACACTTTTTTGCTCAAAACACCTCTTTAGTGAGGCCATGTGTGAAATATTACACCACAATGATCCCCGACCTACAAATTTTGGACAATTATAGAGTAGGGATACAATATCTTAGTAAATGCATTCCATTCTCTATTGAATTGTGTACTCTCCCACCCTCTCTCTTTGTCTTCTTTTTCCTCCTACTTTCTCCGCTTAGATTGTGTTCATTTTTTTTTCCTTGTGTTAGGCATTCCTCTAATTGTCATACCTTGGTGGATGTGAAAGTTCTATTCCAAAGTTTCTATTTTCAACACTTTCAAGCAGGACAATTGGAAACAATCACGAAAATTAGATTTTTTACATGCAAATTGTATTTGCCTAAAGGTTTCTACAACCTTTTTAACAAATCAGTTTTGTGCATATTTGACAATCCTGTTTCTCCCCATTACAACATCTCATAAATACCATGAGGGTCGCTCATCTACCCAACATACTGTTAGAGTAGTCATAGTATAGCTAATAATTAAATCACTTAATTATTAGTCTATTTACTCTATGCTTAAGTTATACTTAGGCAACTTATTATTCTTTAGGGTTTCGTGATTCCTTTTATAAGGATTCACTTCTTTGCATTTCATGATCGAGATTATATTCAGTATTGTTGTTAATAGAAGCATTATTCTTTTCAACATGGATTTCATATCTCTGGCTTTTTGGCCTCCATAGTTTTTCTTCTTCTGTCTTTGTCTTGCTTCTACTTGTGACAGATGTGCATGCAGGTGTTCTTGGGAGGATTTGTGTTTATCAAATCCAACATGGTATCAGAGCTCTCTTGCTGTTCGTTATTCGTGTTTCGTTGAAGCGTGCCAGAAGCAGAAGGTTTCCAAGGGTTTCAGAGGTTTTTTATGTATTTTTTGTTTTGGTTTTTGTTTCTAGTCACTTTGAGCTCAAACGGACATCTCCATTGAGCTCAGAGCGCCCAAAAACCCTAGAATACATATAAAACTTGTCCATTTTGGACATCTGGACTCTGGAGGCAAAAAAAATTTAGTTCCTGTGTCGTACGGCACAGAAACCGAGGCAAAAATCAAAATTTTTTTTTAAAAAAAACCTTATTTTTCAAAGGTTTTTTGGCGCAGGCTGTGGTTTTGAAAAGGCGCCACCGCCGGGCCGCCACCGCCCCACCAGGGCTCGGCCTCCGCTGACAGCGCCCTCTTCTTCTCTGCGCGCTCCGCGCCCCCAACCGCCAGCCGCCCTCCGCGGCCCCGCCGCCGCTCCATTTGTCTCGGCCCCTCCGGCCCCCGCCGCCCCTGCGGCCACACTGCCACCGGCATCCATGCGCCGCCCGCCTCCCGGGCTCTGTTCCTGCGCCGCCCCTCCAGCTCTTCTGCGCCGCTCCGCCAGCTCCACTGGTGGCGGGCCTTTTGATAGCCCCCGCGGGCAGTTAAGCCTAGCGGCTGGTCCTATTACGGACCATGGGCTTCGGCCCGGCCCCCTTTCTTTAGCTCGCGGTCATATGGCGCCCAGGGGCCAGGATTTTTGTAGCCCCAGGGGCTTAATTTTGTTTTTTGAGGCCCTTTTGACCTGCGGGACTGTTTTTGCTCTATCTTGAGCATACGGGGGTATTTTTGTGACTTCCATATACCGTCGGAAATCTCTTTTCAAGAACTTTCCGGTGATGGTGGTTGGGTTTTTGGGTTCTACCATTTTAACAGCATTTTTTGCTGTTGAAGTCTGATATGTTTTTTTGCCTTCCGGGAGTCATATCTGGCTCATCCGGACTTCGTTTTTGGCAAACCAGATATTGTCGAAAAGCTGGTTCAGTGAACTATTTAGTGGCAGGGGTATTTTTTCCAGATTCTACTCTAGGTTTTCTCTCCTCTGAGTTTGGCAGTTTTTGCACTTTGGCGGATTGCTTGGGTTTACAGGTCCTAGGATCTCTTCTACTGTATTTTTGGTTCACTCTCTTTCTGAATTCTGAGCTTGTATGCTTCTTCTGATACATTTTATTCTGTAAAAACATTGAGATAAAGTGCCTGCTTCTGCATTTCTGGGATCTTGTACACCTTGTATGGTTTTAGTACTTGCACTCTGTTATAAAGTGCCATGGGGGGTTATGATGCTTATGCTGTTTTAGGTGCATCCACCTTTGTCAAGTGAGCGTACCTTCCATGACATTAGCCCATGTTGTGTGTCGGTGACATCGCCCTTTATCCTGTGTTTGTACTTCTGTTGCACTGTTGGTGTTCCTGGTTCTTTCTTTTACAGATGTTTCTGGAATTGCATTTTAGTGTTCCTATCACCTCTCCTAGTTCAGTATTATTGGGGGGGGTTCACCTGTTGGTTCTATTGCTTCCTGGTTTGATTGATCAGCTCTTCAGACATTGTCTTCTCTACCTGGTCATGCACTTCAGTGGGGGTTCTAGCAGTCTCTTCTGACAGAGTTTTCAGCTACATGCTTCGGAGATGCTTCTTGCTCATTCTTGTTCCTTTCTCTAGGACATCTTTTCCCTAGATTGAAGGCTTAGTTTCCTTCATCTAGTTTATTTCTTGTACTTGGGTATCTGATCAGGCCTTGTTGCCGGGACCCATCTTTCCTGCTTTCTGCAGTAGTTTTAGCTATTTTTCTTCTCCCTAAGTTACACTTAAGGGGGGGTGTTAGAGTAGTCATAGTATAGCTAATAATTAAATCACTTAATTATTACTCTATTTACTCTATGCTTAAGTTATACTTAGGCAGCTTATTATTCTTTAGGGTTTCCCTGTTTAGGGTTTCGTGATTCCTTTTATAAGGATTCACTTCTTTGCATTTCATCATCGAGATTGTATTCAGTATTGTTGTTAATAGAAGCATTATTCTTTTCAACATGGATTTCATATCTCTGGCTTTTTGGCCTCCATAGTTTTTCTTCTTCTGTCTTTGTCTTGCTTCTACTTGTGACAGATGTGCATGCAGGTGTTCTTGGGAGGATTTGTGTTTATCAAATCCAACACATACTCCCATTGTCTTCTCCTAGTGATGCCTCTCAAGACACCTATAACGTAGCCCATGCCTCTTAAACTTGGCATTGATTGTGTCATTATATTAATTTTGATTATTTCTTTTTTCTCTTCCTCCAAAAAAAGATTGCTTTTGAAAGTTGGGCTTTCCAAATTGAAAATATAAAAATATTTGTGAAACATTAAAATGTGTTGCAAGATTATTAATTTTTTGAACAAGTTATAAAATGTCATAAGATATATTTAAATGGTGATAATAGATTGAAAATACAATGTCAAGTTGGTGAGTGATTTATGATAAATCAATGACACATGAAAATAATATTGAAATTCAGAATTAATTATGAATGTTTTAAGCTAAATTGATGAGGTAAAAGGAATATTAAAATTTAAAATTAATTTTTCATGTCAATTTAAATTCATGAATGGTATGCTTAATTTAAAAACTATATGAAAACTTGAAGTTTGATAGACCACATTTCCTTTCTAATTAATTTTCATTACTGTGTTACCGTTAACACGCTCCATAACGGTTTTCTTTTTTTTTTGGCTTCTGTGTTACCGTTTAACATGATCCATGATGTTTTTTTCTTTTCTTTTCTTTTTATACTTTGTTTTATTTATGCTTTGCTCCTTTTGCGAGCGTATATTTAGTCATCAGAAACTCTTACTGGAGATTTTAAAAAAAAATCAAGTCCCTCCTTGCTAAAGTTTAGGTTTCTGATGAATGGATAGGCGTCTCATTTCTGATGAGTTTTTTTAGGAAGCTCTACAGTGTGGTGGCAATGCTTAAACAGTGTGATGACACTGCCCTCAGAAGGCATAACTTCTATTTGAGAAAAGAACTGATTGGCTATGGCCAAAACAATGCATGACTCCGAGAGAAGCAGAAGCTAATAACTTAACATATCTCATTCCACTAACTTCATCTCTACTGATTAATTTCAATAGGCCAAATGTGAATTCAGAAACATCTTTCAGAAAGAAAAGGAGCTTGTGGATTCACCATGTTTATATTTCTTGACTGTCTTGGTACTGTTTCTACTTCAGAAGTCAACAAACTAAAATGTTTGTAATTATATACCTCTGAGCCTAATAACAACTAATAATTTAACCAATCACAACTAATAATGTAACCAATCACCTTCAAATAAATAAATTGGTGAATCTAGAATTATATAATGTTGAATCCAGTTATTCTGGTTAGAATGAACATGAAATTATGGATTCGCAATATGGTACATTGTAGTTCCAGACATTCCTAGTCCTACTTCCTTTTAGACAGAGAGAGATTTGAAAGTCTAGAACAACTTGTATTTCTGAACTCAACATCTATCATTATGGCTGGCATTGGTAACATTACTACCAATTAAAATGACTGATGCTAAATCTCAACAAGATGAATTCAGAAACTTCTTAGGAGAGACTGGAGATCATGGTTAAGCGTGTTAAGTCTTCTAATCCCAGGCTTTCCAATTCCTGGTTCCTCTTATGAAAGCAGGAAGCTAAAAATCTTAAACTATCTCTGATCCTAATAGCACGCACTTACAGGATATGAATGGTATTAGAAGGTCAATCTACACTGGGAAACATAGAACTTGTAGTTCAAAACAGAGCAACCCAATAGCCAAGGAAACGGCTATCCAGTCCTTAGTAAGTACCCATGTATAAGTTATGGTGGTGTATGAAGGTAACTTATGTATTGGTGTGTACTACAAATTGAACAACCATTTTCAATAGCTGAAGAACTTGTAGTTGAAAAATAGAGCATTCCAATAGTCATGTATGAAGATAACTTAAACATAGGTGCATACCAGAAACTGGATAACATTTTCAATAACCCAAACTTACTAATAAATAATATAATAGTCATGCAAATATTAAAATAGTGGATAAAAGCTATGAAAACCTCAAATAGGAATAATTTGGGAAAAAAGAAGAAGAAAAGAAGAGATATTCTCGGAAAAAAAGAAGAAAAGAGGAGATATTCTCCACCATAATTTGTTGCTGAACCGATGTTGAATATATTTTAGGGCAGTCAATATTTGGTAAGGAATGCAAAATGGGAATGCTCTAATATATTGGGTTTTCAGCTATCAGACATTGTACATATTACAATTTCCCTAGAAAATTAGCAGAGATGTGGTATAAAACATGAACTACTATAATTTTTCTTGGATATAAAACATGAAGTGCTATTGCTGTTGAAGCTGCTTTAAAGCACAGGTCACAACAATAAATCCTTCGATTTTCCACCTTAATGGTGTTGTCGTCAGTTAGTACCAATGCGTTGTGGTCTTCTCTTCTATAAAATTTTCATAAAATAAATTGATTTGAACACCATTAGAAACCGCTCTTCTGAAGCGGGAAACGTGCCCCAAATCCGCTCGAAGTTCTGGATTGAATTTGCAGAGCATGTTAATCTTGATTTTCTTCTACGTAGTCAAGTGTCCCATAATTTGACAAATTAAAATAAAATTAGATCTAATAAAGGAAAATACTTATTGAAAGTCAAGTGTCACATAATTTGACAAATTAAAATCAAATAAAGGAAAATACTTCTTGAAAGACAAGAAAAAAAATGAAGCATACAAAGATAAACATGGGAAAAACATGAGAAGAAAGAAATTTTAAAGTTTAATTCAGAAAGGTTTAAAGATAGATAAATTTTAGTCTATGAGGTTAAACACAGTCCTTTCTTGTGCAAGTTGATGATGAGCACACCCAACTTCTCAATGTGTTGATGACGAGCACACATAACTTCTCAATGTACTCCTTGCTATCCGATATAGTATCCACACATTTTTCCATGTTGCCCTTGTATGCATCACATTCTAAAGTAAAGTGATGTTCGATTTCCACTTTCCCAGAATTGTAAAACATGCAAACTCTCTCTTCCCAAGCCTCTTTTGGTATCGTCTCACAATGAAGTTGATGAGAGTTGATTCTCATCTGAGAAATAAGAATTTTAGCTCTCCAAGAGATGTACCGAGTACAAAATATGGTACCCATAACACAGAGAGACACCTACCCACCCATCCATCCAAAATCTAAACACAATCTTTGCAAATTTTACAACTTCAAAGGAGAAGCACCTACACCAAAATGGTGCCCTCTAAAAACATCAACAAGTGAAAAACTATCCCCACCTATCCCCACCTAGATCAAGGCATAGGCCACCAAATGTATATTATAACCTATAATAGATAGATTTTGCAAAAAAAAAAAAAGAACCTTTAGGATCCCCTCACCTTCTTCATTTCCATAGCTTTGGCTCTAGCCAAATATTATGGTCCGCGGTGTTCATGGATCAACAACTCAACAACACAACTTGGGCCCTCATCCTTCTCATCCTCTGTTTGTTACTCTTTGATAATCATGTCAAAGTTTGCTTCATCGTCGTCATTATCAAGGTCCTCATCTCTCAAGTAGTTTTTCATCCAATCACCCCCCTCATTCAATATTGTCTCCAAGAGTTTCTTGAGGAACACAATATTTCTAACAATTATCGAATTCTTATTTTTAAAGGCCTATGCTCCATGGTAGTAATTTCATAGGAAACTTGGGCACCTCCTTCCAACGACGATGAACCACATAGTAGTCTTGCGAAAGAGGAATATGCTTCTCCTCATCAATATTCACTAACACATTTTCAATCTAACCAAGAAATGATGTTTGAAGACCTTTTGACATAAAATAATGGACCCTTTCTTTGTTTCCCCCATTTCTAGCACAACCATTGAGAACATTGCAAAGATGCCAGTATTCATACGATGTCTGTGACATGAATTTGAAAATTCCTCCCTAAGAAATGCCTCCACCGCATGGATAACCAGGTACTAAGAGGAATTACGAATGACTTTTAGCCTCTTCTTCAATACCACACCTACATAAGATATTTGTCATTTATCAAAGATCAATCTGATGGGAGTATCCATTTTATATATCTATCATCTTTTCTCTCAAAGACAAATTTTGTGAGTCGCCAAAAGTTGCTAGGAGGGAATAAATAGGAAAAAAAAATCTATCCTTTGTTAATTGTAGCGATTCCATATCTGAACAATCTATGTGAATATAGGATATATGAATAGATTGATATTCTATATGATTCATAGGAAATGGTATAGAGGATTGATAGAGAAAAATTAAGGATTGTGATAGACCAATTGGTCATCTTTTACGTGTGGGCATCATTTTGACTCCTTTCCCATGTTTGTCAACAAGGGCCATGCCTCAATCTTGTTTTAGTATTGTTTTGTCTTCATGGAAATTATCTCTCTTCGCTAGAATTTGACATTATGATAGATTTATATGGTTTTTGTTAAGAAAAATATGAATAACTAGCCTTCATCAATTGATTAGATTTATATAGTAGTGTGTTGCATTTCAAATTTTACAAGTATAATTTTTAATTGTCCTTATTTTTAACCTTGCAATGTACAAAATATTCTCAATTTTGAAACCCTAAAACCAATCATATGTTAATATTGGATATTTATTCAAAGTAATAACCACATACTTTCATCAACTATCAAAATAATTATTCCATAATATATAACCATTGCAGCTATAAAAATAAAAATGATATCTATAGAAAATAAACATGGAGAATAACATCATTCACTACTTAATTCACATGACTAGAATATTGCACATACTTGTAGCAAAGACAAATCGATATTGACGATGACCTCAAAAGTTTTAAGCCCAAAATTATTGCATTGAATTGTAAAATAATGAAATATGAAAGAACACTTAATTTTCAAAACATGACTAACACATTGGCATGCTATAGGAGTAGTAATAAAAGAATGATTTTTGACAAAAAGGAAATTCAGAATATATAATAAGATTATGATTACAATTATAGTTAGGATTATGATTATAATTTTAATTTAAAAATTTGATAGAGTGAGTTTTACAATATCATGTTTTCCCTTTGAACAACTACAATATCATTAATCTCAAACTACCATTGACCAATCTCTATAGTCTACAATGGAAAGAACTCACCAATACATGGCACTTGTTCATTTTGTGTAGGTTAATCATTTTTAGGTGGAGAGTTCGTTAGAGGGGTAGCTATTTCAAAAATTCTTTATATACTCATCATTTGATTAATACAATATATCAAACATGCCTACAATATTGAGCATTATGTTGATTTATAATATTAGTTATTCTTTCTAGTTTTGTCGACTTCATTAACATGGAATCAAATGCTATTAGGTTAGAGTATTAGATTTAATTTGTAAATTCTAATTCTGAGTGTCTTTGTGAGTGTCAATTTATATTTGTGGTTTTGTGGAGGTCTACTTTGGCATTGTGGAAGCTCAGTTTGTAACTTTTTGGAGGTCTATTATAGAATCTTTGATGTTGCTAAGATAGTTTCCAAATGGAATAACTTATACAACAATTTATAGGCTCCTACTACAAATCAGCACCAAAGTCTAAAAACACTATAAAGCCCTCAAACTTTCACAATACGACATCTGTACTTGGAATGAGAGTACCTATAGACAAATGATAGTAAATGTATAATTATTCCTACAACAAAGTCAACTAAAACTTCAAGTTACCCATATTTGAAACTCTAGAGATTGGTCTAACAAACGAGACAAAATAAAACACTAAAACTATTAAAATTACAAAATCTTTTAAAACAAGTGTGACATCTAGATGATATTACTTGTTTTAGCCTAACACCTTTTTTCTTAATATTGCCTAGAATATATTGGCATTCCATACACAATCCTCCAACTCGAATAGTTGACTAGTCACTAAAGAAACACAAGCAATAAGCTTTGCGATAAAAAGATAAAACTTGAAATAACCTCTAAATGATAAATTTCTTATTTTAAATATGAAACTAGTCCAAGAGGGGCTTCCAATATTACCACACCTTGCATGTAGAAGCCTCATCAATTCATGGCCAAAGATAACCCTTGACAACCGACATTGTCAATTCCCTTCGTCGATTACAAAAGATAATTAATTATATAATGAACTATGTTCCCACAACTACCAAAGAGATTTTGAAAATCCTAAATGCCAAAAATGAGAATTTCAATATTTAGTATGCAATCATACACGATTATAGTCTAGACAGAATATTGTCTAATCAACAAATATCTATAAAGGAGATAAATAATGACAAACTGAAAATATGTGAGAAGATCAAGAGGTAGTGTTACGATTCGATGCAATATTGTTTTAATATAGAATATCACTCCAATGTTTATCATGGTTGAGCTTGTGGGGTTTCTAATGCCTCCAATTTTCTCTTAAAGTAGTTTTTTAAAACCATTCTAGATGAATTTGGTGTTTAGTTTTGGAAGAATGCTCAGTGAGGGAAAATCTCACAAAAAATGCTTGTGTTTGATATCAGTGTTGTACTATTTTCAAAACCATATCCAACTAACATGGACCGTCAGAAAATGATGTCTTCTATTAAAACTTTACTTCTTGCATCATACAATGGAAATATCCTTTGTTGTTTCTTTGCTATGTCTCAATCATATAGATATACATGAGCTAAACTGTGTGTATTTGATGTGAAATCACCCTAAAGCCATCGGAGAATGCTCTATAATAAAATTTCAATAGCACTGAATATTTCAGAAGAATAATCCAAACCACAAACCAGCTAGTGAGAGACCTTTGAAGCAAATGCAGAGTGGCCCAACAGTAATCTACAATGATTTACTTTGGTACATTGAGCATGGAGAATCAACATCAGTTTGTACTTTGCAGATATGTGTTTAAATCTCTCCCATTATACACCTTCTCAACAAAATCATACTTTTCATGTTCAGGAACATAAATCTTCTACACGTGCTTTTTTCATTGAATTTTTTTATTAACATGAGCAAAACACACATGAATAAAGTGTATATGAATTATTATGGTCATTTCTGCTCTGTTTATTGCACTGCATATCTTGCCCATTTCTCTTCTCAGTTAATGGTCGTCCTTATATTAATTATGTGGCATCCTATTTTGAAATATTCGAGCATGTTCTAGTGGGAATTTAGCGACACAGATTTCTCTATTTGATTTCCTAATTCTTTTTTAATGGCTTGTATTTTGGTAATTTAACTATTTTCATTTGTCAAGGTTTAAATCTGAGCTTATGCTGCTTAATTGTGGGTTCATGTATATTTCAGTATCTTGGGATTTTGACCGAATCACTGATAGGCTGGTAATGCCTCATTCTATGAGATCAATGGATGTGTCAGATCCACCCACTTCAGGAGGATAGAAATAAATGTACATAGATAATGATTGTTTGAGGATGGCTTTTTTTCTGGTAGACCTGAAATAACTATTTAAACATTGTGTGATGTGTATGGGTGAACTTCTACATCCCCTGTATTTTTTGGTAATTATTGTGTGTGTGTGTGTTGGGGGGCGAGGGGGTGGGGGAGAAGAGAGGAATGGAGGGGGAACTTCTACATCCCTCATGTATTTGTTGGTAATCTCTCTCTCTCTCTCTCTCTCTCTCTCTATGTGGGTGTGGGTGTGTGTGTGTGGTAAACTTTAGCATTCACTTATGTGAATGTTTGAACTTTAGCATTTACTTTGTGTATGTTTCAAGTGTGCACATTTTAACAGACTATGTGTAATAGGGATAAACTATATATTTAACAAAGTGGTCATCAAAGTTACTTTGCATGAAGTTTCTTTGAACTTTTACATTCACTTTATGTAAAATATATGGTAAACTTTAGCATTCACTAATGTGAATGTTTTAAATTAGCATTTACTTTGTATATGTTTCTAGTGTGCACATTTTAGCAGACAATGTGTAATAGGGATAAACTTTATATTTGAACAAACTATGTGTAAAATGAACAAACTTTATGTGAAATGTGTTTTAACTTTGACGACCACTCTGTTAAATTTGCATTTTGGAATGTACTTTTGTGTTTTCAATTTCACTATGTATGAATAGTATACTAACTTTGATGTTCACTTATATTTCATGTTTAAAATTTAGTGTAAAAAGTGTTTGAACATCATTGAATATTTCCTTTTCTATTTTTTTTTTTTTTGTTGTGTTGGCAAAAGTACTCTCACAAATAAAATTCACTACTTTTGTTGGATGTCTTCATGTTTTAGATTTATGGTTCTCCCTTGATTCATAGAGAGCCTTCAAATGTGGTAGATGCTCAAAGATGCAAAATAGTACTAATTACAATCAATAATAAGATCTCTCCATGTTGGTTCTCAAGATTTCCTCCTCTCTTAATCATTGACAGCTGATTTTCACTTTTTTTTTATGAGTTGTGCACATTTTAGTTGCTCTTAGTTTGCTCGTTGTCCCTTGGTTTCTTGGATGTTTTCTTATATTCAAATTATGACTCTTTCATGGGTCCACATTCTCACTATACCATCTTTAGAATAGATTCTTATAGTGTCATGGAATGTTGTGGATGATCAAAGATGGAAAATAGTACTAATTACTATTAATAATAGTAATTACAACTATTACTTTATAGTAAAGAAAAATATACATTACTATTTAGGTGGACAAAGTATCTCTTTATTTGCAACAAATTTATTCCAACATAATTTGTTTCCAATCATAATTTTTAATATTTTTTTTCTAGATAATTAGAGGCACTCAATAATTGAATATTTTTGTCAAACATGATGTATAAATTCTAAAGATTTAAAGTTGGTATTTTAATTAGAACAATAAATTAGGACTCTTCAAATATAGTTGTTTCTATATTACAATTTCTTTAACATTAGTTTGTGAAATAATCCTCTTGAATTATGGCTGGATTTCTACTTATTCGTCACTTGATTTTTTTATCCATTGAAAGATTTGTCCATTCATGGTCTGGCCATACAAATGGAGCCTAAAATAGTTCAAAACATAAAAAAACAACATTAAGCCTCTTCAATATTTGTGGAATATCTTGTTGTGATAATGTAAATACACTCCTCGCATTTTGCAGTTATGTCAATCATTGAATATGACATAATTATGGTCCACTTGACTCCCGTCCCTAAATTGGATTGAGAATTTTATTCAAATGCCCTTCTCCTGAAGTTGATGAATTTTGTTTTGTTAGGAGATAAGACTTATGTTGTCTATCTTTGCAAAATATCCAACAAATGTAGAGTAGGGAGACAAACACCATCTCATTGTAAAGGTGGAAGAGTACAAGAAGAAGACCATGCTAAAGATTGTGTTGAAGAAGAATTGATCTATTAACAATGCTAAAGATTGTAGAAGAAGACCATCTAGAGGGATTTGAATAATAGGTCGAAGAGTAATAAATGAAATACTATCCAAATTTAAAACGAAACTTTTACTTCTCACTTCAACAATTTACAAAGTTGAAAAATAAATATAGAAAAAAACATATCTAAATAAGTTTGATCACATTTGAGAGTTTAGTTTAGGTATGTGTAGTTTATCATGACATGTGATGTCTATCTTGTAATAGATCAATTAGAAATCTATACAAGATGTCTAAGATGGGAGAAAACTTGCGAATTTGGCTAATTTGAAATAGTCAAGAGTAACATTATCAACTCCATGTTATGCTTTGAGCGATCTCTTTAGAATTGTTGATTAATCTACGCACAAAACAACAAGAAGTCGATAATTGAATAATGAAAAACAAAAAAGTATTTCAAGAGCGCTATGTTTCTAAATAGGGGAAGGACCCAATACTTGAACGTGTTCTAATGGCTTTGATTTCTGTAGTTGATTTAATATACCTATATTTGTTAATTTAATACCCACACTAGATGAACTAATGTCCTTTTTTTTCCAAAAATTGTACTAATAATTGTGACTTTAAAGTTATTATTGCTATAAGGACTACGTAAAATTTGAATGAATGTACCCTTAGTTGTGAAAAGTAACCAATCATGTGATGTCGCATCAGTTGTACAAGTATGGGTGTCCTTTTTGCATGAACATTGGTCTCACCTCTTTTTTGGTTGTTTTGGACACCTTGGAAAAAAACATGTTGATGTGGCATCATATTTGATGATGTGGCTTTGAAATCTTAGTTATAAGTAGGGGACTCACCAAGTAAGCTACTGCAAAAAATGGGAGTGATTTGAAATTTCCACATAGATTTTGAAAAGCACAAAGTTAGGGTGCTCAACTATTAAGTCCTCTCCCATACTTCATTATTATTTTGGATTAATGTAAAAATAGGTTTTGAAGGGAACTTGAAACCCTAAATGCCCCCTAAACACACAAGATACCAGCCAAGAAACAAGCCAGCACCCCAAACCAAAAAATAAGAAACTGTTGCACTAGATAAAGCGATGGATTTCAGCAGTTGAAAGAAAGAAAACTATTTGTTTGTCACTTCTTATGGGACCGAAGGGTCATGTCAAAAGAAGGTGAGGACTTCTTAGAATGTTTTCCTTTAACTATGGTCCAACCTTCATCAACTCTAGTAGCCTCATCCTGCCACCACAATGAATCCAAAAATGAAGATTCAACACCCAGCAATGGTATTGAACCTTCCAGTGAAACAACCAACACAGGGATAGCTTTAGACCCAACTAAAGGGAGATCTCAAAATTTTCTTGCAAACCCAGAACCAACAACTACCAAAGAAATAGAAGGGCCAACAAAACTAGAAATTGCAAAACCACCAGTAGAAAGCCTGACACCATCTAGCAAAGAACAAGTAGGTCCAGAACTAGTAGAAGGGGAGACATGACCAGAACCAACAACCACAATAGGTTGATTAGGACACGAGTCATCCACCTCAACAGTAGACACATGAGTGCCTAAATCAGGAACAACCTCCTTCCCAGGATGAGAGGAGATTTTAAGGACTATGTAATTTTGTGTGGAGGCACCCTTCCACCAAGGAGAAGATTTCTTTTTCTTGGTATCAAAGCCATATTGGGTTGAAATGTGGCTAGTCTTAAAAAAAATTGACACCTATAATGAATACCTTCATAGTCAAGTTGTTGGATCCAAGATCCCAAGGATGATTAAATTTTGATTTCATCAGGGAGACCCTTTGAGCTATCAAGATACCAATCTACGAGAAAAAAATAGAATGATATATATTATAAGAATCATGATCTAACAACAAAAATTCCCCCAAAGCTTCACCCTCTTCCTCTAGGATGGAATCATGTCATAGATGAATGGGGAGGTTAGGGACCCTAATCCATATAGGGATCTTGTTGAAGACTTCAGAGGAAGGATTGAAATCGGGGTGCTAGGGCTTAACCATAAGGATCAATTTGTCACCCTCCCAGCAAAAGAAGTAATCACACACGATCTTAGATCGATCTTCTTGTAAATAAAAATATTTGGCAATTTTGAAGGAGGAGGTGTATATGTCAAAAGCATACTTACAATAATTGCCTTTTATATCAGGCATATTAGTTTTGTAGCTGCTTGGTTACAGCTTAGGTGAAAATCCTTACAGAAATCCTGTTAAATATAGTAAATATAGCTACTCCTAGATCAACATTAGAAATAAAGCAAACACAATTATTGCTTGTCCTTTCTCTTTTACTAGAAAAATGCTAGTAAAAGAAGGGATTTCTTGGGCAATAACAAGGAATTTAGGCAGTTAATCATTGAAATGATAATCTCTTGTTATAATTGGTAGTATTTTTATTGCATGTCTTGAGATCATCATACAATTCTCAGAATAGATTATCCAGAAAATTTGTGTTCCAAACAACTCAGGGAAAACTTTGTTTATAGTGCAGTTGAATTACTTTGTGATTTTTTAAAATAACTCAACATTATTTAAGGTATATTTGGACATTTTAATTTTCCATTTCTTGCACAATGACTGAAAACATATCTATGTAAAATTTCCAATTTTTTAATTAGTTTTGAATGTGTTAAAGTCTTTTACCAAGCTAGAGTCAGCTTAGTTTTTAGATTTTGATGCATCTGATCTCAATTAGATTCAAACTGTTGTATACCATATAAGATTTTCCAAGTGTGATCCCAACTTAGTGCGTAGGCCATGCCAAGTCTGAAGCAAGAACGATTAGACTAGCTTATGAATAGCTTTAATTTTTTACTCTTATAAAAATAAATATTATAAATAATCAACTCACTAAGCCATAAATCTCGCAAAACAATATATTTAACAAAAAATAAATAAAACAAAATATAATAATTAACATATATTGAATTCTGTAGAAAATGAACAAAATACATTTCCTATGAATTTTAATTATAAAAACCTAAATAATTAGATTAGTTTGTCGTTGAGAGATTCATATTTCTAATGATAAAATAAGTCGTAACCATTTCCATAACAACAACGCATCAAATGAGAATGAAGGAGATTTTTTATTTCATAATCCATGAAATAGTAGAAGTTGTAAGTTAGGCTTGAATTTACATCATGAAAAATGATTCATGGTCAACTTCTCCACTTACACTTATTGTCCAACGAGTCTCCATGCAAGATGAAGTGTTATTATTAGCATAATGTTTTGCATGACCTCTGTGATTTGGATTTTTGTCCCAATTTTGATTTCAACACCTAAAAGGAATACCTTCATAATCAAGTTGTTGGATCAAAGATCCCAAGGATGATTCAATTTTGATTTCAGTTGGGAAACCCTTCGAGGTGTCAAGATCTACCAAGATGCAAGCAAAAGAAGAATGATATATATTATAAGAATCATGATCCAACAACAAAAAGTCCCCCAAAGCCTCACCCACTTCCTATAGGATGGAATCATGTCATAGATGAAGGGGGATGTTAGGGAGCCTAACACATATATTTATCTTACTGAAGATTTCAGAGGAAGGATTGAAATTGGGGTGCCAGGGCTTAACCATAAGTATAAATTTGTCATCCTCCCAGCAAAAGAAGTAATCACACACGATCTTAGATCGATCCTCATCATTGTCAAACTTTGCTATGTAAAAAACTTTTTCCATCGGAAAGATATGAACAATACCGAATAATTTTGGTTCCCATTTTCGAGAAACCTAGTCATGTAGTTGGGGAAAGCTAGGCCAGAATCCCCAAAAATGGCATATCAAAGTGTGAGACTTAAAAATATCAGTGTTGTTCGCCAAGTTCCTTTAGACCTCTAAAGAAAGCTTTATATAGAGAGAACAACTTACTAGAACCAGAATGTAGGAGAAATCATTGCCAGTAGAATCTCGAAGTCCTTTCCGATCCGACAGTCATCTTGGAAACAACCTTGGCAAAAGACCCCGCCGCAAGAGACTGATGCCTGGGGACCAGGGACCCCAAGATCCAAGATAGAACCAGTAACCTCAGAGAACAAACCATTGACATGGGAGAAATTCATAGTAGAAAGTGTTAGAATTCATCAAATTCATAAGCCAAGATTACCTGCAGCATAATACCCTATCACAAAGTAAAGAATGGAGACACAACTCTGAATGTCCAAGAAATATGAAATATCATTGAGAGAAGGAATTGAGAGAATTCTCGAGAGTGATTAAATAATTACAAAGTGATCAATCCTTATAAAGGAGATCAAAACCCTAATAAGGGTGGAGAAACCTAGGTTAACCCTAA
Organism: Thuja plicata; assembly: GCA_018584345.1. NCBI lineage: Eukaryota > Viridiplantae > Streptophyta > Pinopsida > Cupressales > Cupressaceae > Thuja > Thuja plicata. Next base: position 1,621,394 of record MU224539.1, on the reverse strand, counting down.
GAAGGGTGGAGAAACCTAGGTTGCATGAATAATTAATAAAAGAATCAATTATTGCATGCCTAAAGTTTAGCTTAAGTGAACTAGAGATAAAAAGGTGACTTTAATAATTAAATGAATAATGATTTAATTAATAAGTGAAAGGTGACTGTAATAAATATTAAATCAATAATGATTTAATTAATAAGTGAAAATACATTTTTAACTCTAACACCTCCCCCCTTAAGATAAACTTAGGGAGAAGATAAAACCTTGTAACAAATACTGAAAGCAGGAAATGGGTCCCGACAACAAGGACTGGTGAGGTGCCCAAGTATAAAAAATCTTTGTAATGAGGAGAAAAGGAGAAAACCCAAGGGGGAAAAACCCCTCTCCGAAAAGTGATGAAACCTAGTGAAGGACTGAAGAAGCCTCCAAACTAGAGAATGTCCCATAAAGTAGGAACAAAGGAAGGACAAGTAGAACACCTCTGAAGCATGAAACTACAAACATTGTCAAAGAACTACTCTGTATGAGTGCCCTCAAATGACAGTATTTGAATCAGGATGGAATACAATGAAAACATCAAAACTTGAAGATACAGATGGAAAAAATGCCAAGTCTGAGACCTCCAAAATAGGAACGAAAGAGGAGTGTCCATATAGTAAATGATCCATCTCACCGAAATGTATAGGTACTAGCCACTGCATTGCCTAGTATATATGAACACAGACTAAAAAATATAGCTCACTCCATCAAATCAAGGAAGCATTAGAACCAACAACAGATACCCCCCATAATGCTGATAGGGAGAGGTATAATAGATACACTGAGAGACTGTTGAGAATAACTACATGATGAAGAACGTACAAGAACAAAATAAAGTATGTGTCGAGGATGATTAGTCAATGACACACATGAGGCTAATGTCATGGAAGGAACACTCACTTCACAAAGGTTCACCAAGCCCCCATGGCACTTTATAATATAGTGCGAGTACAATTAGGCACAAAATGTGCAAGATCCCAAACATACATGATGACAATTTATCTTAGTGGGTTTGCAAAAAAGCTACCGAAAAATATGTATACAATATCCAGGAATGACTAAAAGCTATTTAGAAATATCTGTAGCTTCTCTCAAGGAGTCATCCCATGCACAAAAAATGATCCCAGGACCTGAAACATCCAAGATATCCACCAGATTGCAAAAATACAAAAAATAAAATAAAAAATACCTGGAGTAGATTCGGGTAATGAGACCCATACCAGAAGAAGGAGAACAGAACCAGCTTTCTAACACCATGCGAAAGTTCAAAACTAGAGTCAGGAGGAGCAAGATATAGTGAGTAGAGCGCAAAATGGAACCCTGAATTTGACTGGAAAAAACCCTGCAAGAAAGAAAAATCAGATAACCAAACCTAAAAAATCAGATCGGCCTCAGAACCAGCTTTCTATTGATATCTCGTTTGGCAAAAAATGCCTCCATTTTCTCAAGTTATGAGAAAATAACCACCAAGATGTAAAAATGCAACTGAACCTCAAGAGACCTCAGCCAAAAAGGCAGAGCCTTGCTAAACTAGCAATGCCTCCAAATTCTAGACTGCTTTTAGATTTTTCCCCAAATTTGGGAGAAAAAGAAAAAATTCTTTAGATATAAAAATAATGCATGTCTTTTTTTAAAGAAAAAAAAAGTATTTATATTTTTATAATAAAACAATATTAAAAAAACTAGTAAAGGGGCCCGTAGCCATAGGCCATCGGGGCTTCCAAGGGGCTCGTGGCTTTAGAGCTAGCGTGGCTCCCAAGGGGCCCGTCGCCTTAGCACATGCATGACACCCAAGAGGCCCATGACTTTATGGCCAGTGTGGCTCCCAAGGGGCCTATAGCCTTGGACCTACACGACACCCAAGGGGCCTGTAATGCCCTGCATCCCCATCCCTACATTTTGTGTGCAAAATGTTGGGTCCCCCCTTTTTTTGTTTTTTGATTTTGACTCCTGCCTTGTCTTTTTCCTTTGTTTCCTTGTTTTCCTTCTCTGGGTTTTCTTTCCCACGGTGTTGGTTTTGATTTTTGTTTTTGGTCCCTTGTGTCTCCGGGACCCAGTCCCAGAGTTGGTCATTCCTTGTCCAGGAACCGGACCCCAGACTCCAGGATTCTCTTCCACGATGTCTTCTTTTCCCAAGAGGGCATGGTCGCTGAGAATCCCAGGGCCCGGAGTCTGGAGGTTGGCTTGTTCCAGAGTTGGCGGAAGGAAAGGTAACTTACTTTTCACCTCGGGTATAAATTGAAATCACCTGTCATTTTCACAATTACCGTGTTTAAAACACGTAAGCAATTTGAGCGATATCACAGTGATCTTAGCGAGAATCTAATGCGAGCTATTCTGAGTTGTTCTGAATAATTGCAAGTGGTTTATGGTGTTGAGTGGTGGTCATTTGAAGGTGGAAGCTATTTTAGAGTGTTCACGACACCTTTCCTTCCTTCCTTTCTCATGTTTTCAGGTTGGTGTTTGGTTTCTCTCCTCTGTTTTCTTGCTTTTTCATTGTGTTATGTTGGCGTTTGTTTGCATTTTATATCTTTTTTCCTCAATTTTGTCTTGGTCGTCTAGTTTTTTCGCCCGTTGGTGGGTCGGCTCTGTCAGAGGTTTTTTTTCTCTCTGTGCAGGTGTAGTATATTCTGTAGATAATGTAATTTTTGTACACTTTTGTGCATTATTGTTCAGGGTAGTCATTCCGTTTTGGCTCTGCTATAAGTTTGGCATTTTAGTGTATATCCTTCCAATTTTGCATGTATATACCTTTTGGCCCTATTGTATTTTAGTTGTATATCTTGTGTATATTCATTTGGTCATGTGTCAAGCTCATCGTGCTCTATTTGTTTCCCATTTCAAGTCTGCGAGCTCGTTCCAGACAGAATACCACCTGGGTGAAACTTGGCTCTCAGCTGGTTTCAACCAGGCAATTTTCTCTCTCCTCCATAAACCAACCTATGCTTCATTTATGTCCCACGAATGCATTTAAAATTGTCTAGGTGGTTTCCACTTTATGCATGTTCAGACAGTTGGCACCGCCATCGCCATAACTTTCATTTATTGCATAGCCACGTGACGCCCACGCAGTTCACTTTTCGCGCACACCTTCCAACGGTTAGTTTTTCAGACCCCGGGTCTTTTGCTCTCACCCAACCCACATCTTACTTTCGTCAGATATGTTGAGACCCCCAGGCCCAAATATTGATTAATTTCCTAAGTTTGCAATATATATATACTTTCTGGATTTTTAACCTAAACTAACTTTTCAGGAAAACAAACACTGCGGTGGTAAGATCTCCGGATCCCAGAGTATTATTTATCTATGAATTCTGACGGTCATCTTACCTTGAAATTTTTTAAATCAATATACTTTCATCATGTTTGAGGCTTCCGCATCTTCACCACCCAGAATTCTGGAACTTCCTTCCATGGTGGTCAGCAGGGCAGCCGTCAGGTATAAGATGGAGAGGGCCTTAGAGAAATTGCCTCTCACTAGGAAGTACGTAAAGGACAACACCATTGTGGGATCAAAGATTGATTCCAAAGTCCAATTAATTACCGAAACCAGTGTCAGAATGTGGGCCGAGATGCAGGCCCTAGTCAAAATAATGTACATTCAACGACAGTCTGGGGATCCACTGGCGATCAACGTCGAGGATTCTAGGTTTCTCAAGGCTGCCTGTTTCCCATGCTCGGTGCAGGCCCTGGAGTTGATTCTAACACTTGCAGCACACTACAACTCTTCCATCCAGGCCATCATGCTCACAACTCTAGAACCAACTGGGTATCCCACCCCATGGTGTCTCTCGACACCACAACTTTTCGGATAGGGTTGGGGATCCCTCAGTTTGACAACCCAACTGTCGTCACCAGATCTGATGCCTTAGCGTAATTTTAGTAGTTGGAGGCCGCAGCCCGGATATATATGAATAATCATTGGCTCAAGACCCCAAAGAGGGACCCCAGGAAGATGAAGCTAGAAATCCCCCGATCTGAGTTTAAAGAAAGCATCCAGATGGGGATGATAGAACTATCCCGAGTCTTTGGGAAACCACATGCCTGGGAATTCATAGGGTGGATGTACTACTTCTTGCTTGGAATTTATATCGGCGGGGAGTACTTCGATTGGGCCGCCATTATTTCAAACCACGTGGATTATCAGTTCCTCCAGGTGGCCCAAAAGTGGAATTTTTATATGACTTCTTATGTTCTCTGGGCCCTAGCGCAACAACGACCCCACACCAATGGTTTAGTCACAACAGGTGTACTCGGGATCGGCCCAAGTCAGAAGGCTCCCTGGGATTATTTCCTACAAATCCAATGGGAGGCTAGTTTCCCCAGTTTTTGTCAGGTTAACGATGCCTTCATCTACTACAACCTGCTCACACCTACCCGGGATGTAGGATACTGCCTCTCGATGGAGGCAATGGATCTGGTCAGAAGTTATGGCCATTATTACATACAATTCTAGCATCATACATACATAAGGGTAACCGGCTTCTCTAGGAAACCTTACTTGTTACCCAAACATTGTGGGAACAAGATAATCCTCCTGGAGTATTACAGGCAAATAATGGAGTTGCACGCATTCTACGCCTTCAAGAAGGTGACAAATATCTCATTCCCAATCACTTGTGGGAATTACTCATGCAGTCTGGCCATAGCCAAGGAGGCAGACAACGAACTTAAGAGCTTGAACCTGACAAAATTTTATCTAGCGCGGAATAACTTTGATCCGCAAGGAAAAATTGCACTGGCACTTCCCCGGGCATCTAAGCCCCACCAATATCACATGGAGGACTTCTGGGAAGATTGTCAGGATGACGTTGAAGTCTGGAGCCTGCATTAAGTCCAGATGACCATGGGAATGATGGAAAGGTTAAAGCTCCAAAACTTTCCAGATGACTTCTCAGACGCCGGCTCCATAAAAGACCCCCAGTACAAAGCAAAGGGGATTGATAAGTTAGCCCTCCCACCAGTAAACTAGAATTCCCAGGAGGGGCCCACCATTGAGGAATTTACTCGCAACGTGGTCGAGTGCAGCCACGCATATTTTAAGAGAGTATGCCCTGGGAGTACCCGTAGGGCTGCCCAGCCAGTACCAAAGCTAACCCCCAGGGCCAGAACTTCTTCACAAGGAGAAGATAAGGGAAAAAGCATAATGGAGACCCCAACTGTGCAGGAGATCCCCATAAAAGAACAACTGAAACAATCAATAGGCCTCCCAACAGATGAAGAAGAAGTTAATCACACGGTTGGCTACTCCTGTGCTCATGATCGGACCCATCCGTCCTCCCTCTTCCCCTTCCCTAGTAGCACTAATGGTCAAAGCAACAGGAGTGGATCTGGAAGAGGAGAAGGTCCTAAGGGATGCGGGACCACCTTTGGTCACCAGGCGGAAGAAAAGGCTTAATCCAAAGCCGAAGGCAGAACCAGAGCTAGAGATGCCTCAGATCCCACAAGTAGAGATCCTTTCTTTTGACTACCCGGAGCCAGAGAGGGAACTGGGTCCCACTCATGTCCTGAAAAATCCTCCCCCTCAGGATGAATTTGATGATGTTTTTAGAACCGACGAGTTCAGGAATTTGCAGGGGGACGTTGAGCAGACAGAGGCTGAAATCCCAGAGCAGGAGGAAGCTCTAGAACAAGAACCTACGCAAGAGCAGGAGGAACAAATGGAAGAAGAGAAAGGGGTAGAACAAAAGATAGCCTCTGAAGTCCCAGAAGTATAAGATACAGGAGTTTTAGGGCAATAGCAACAAAGTGAACAGATGGCATCGGCTGGGGAAATCAGACCTTCGAGAACAACCGTGACCCCAACTGCCGTGCTCCAAATGCTACTCCCGAAGGAAACATTTGGGGAGGTAATCACTGCGGCCCAAATGTTGAACCTTGGCCCATTGCCTCCCCCATTACCTGAAGATGTACTGATGGAGGAAGACACTCCAGCCATAGAAGTTGAGGAAGAGCAACAACAAGAAGAAGAGGAAAACCCCGGGGGAACCAACGAGGATCCAAATATTGCTAAGGATATAGACGGTCGGGTAAAGAACATAGGTGTCACCAGAGGAAACATTGTCGGTGAGAAAGAAGACACAGGGAAGGGGTCAGAGGAGGCTCATCCTGATGAAAGGGCACAACAGGATATCAGGGAGAAGTTGCAGGAACATATTTTGGCTACAAAGCCACCCCACCTGCCATAGTGGTTGGTGGAATCTCGAAAGAGAAAGGCCCCCCCATCAACACCCCAAGCCCATCTTTATTTAGCGGAGATGATGGCTTACGCGCAGAACCCGCCAAAGGCCAAGAAAGCCCGAACAGTCCACACCCTTCGAACCGAGCCAGGTGGAGAAACAGTCGCAGTAATAGCGACACCTTCCCCAGACGTAGACGAAGCAATGGCCGAGGTCAAAGATTATAATGTCACGGAGATATCACTAGGGAAGAAAGGGAAACATGGTGAAACAAACTTGTTAAAAGAGGCAGCCAAGGCAGTAGAGGCTCACTATGAAAAGGAAGCTCAAAAGCTAAAATTAGAAAAGGAGAAAAATGCAAATCTCATGGGGTTGCTAACTGAGCTGGCCCGGCCTATCAATGTTATTCCCCCGGAGGCCTCTACATTTGATGCACCACTATCGCAGAGCGATGTAGACTCATTACGGGCGATGAAGAAGAAGGCCCAAGTGGTGGATGAATGGGTCACCTTGCAGTTAGGAAACATTTGGCGTTTCCTGGTGTCCACCCTCCCGGATCTATATGCGGCCCGCAATGTATTACATCAGGCTGAAACTACCATTAGTATATGGGAGGCTGACATCGAGAGTTATGAGGCATGGAAGGTTGAGTTAGAAGAACTCATCGGCCTCAGAGAGGAGATTGTTTCTAAGTCCAAGATTTTGGGGGAAGAGTCATTTGAGCTTGTGAGGACCCAAAAATCTAGACTTGACCTCACATTGGGGGTAATCAAGCAACTGGTGGGGACTCTACGGGATAAGATAAATCTAGTACAATATTCTTTTAATTTATACAAGTCTTTTATTTCGAAGGTCTCCAGAGCTGATCCATTCAGCACCGATACATGCACATCAGAGGAGTATGTCTTGGGGAAGTTTGATGAGTTAATGGAGTCTAGGTATCAATCCTTGGAGGGAATAGATGGAGCTCAAATGATGCGAATAACTCGCATGATACTCAGTGGTCATGATGCGGCAAAGATGGCCGATGAATTTAAGGGAAATGTTCCAGACCTGGTGGAACCTTTTGAGGTGGCGAAGTACCAGTGGGCTAGCCTTAAAGATATTGATGAAGATGGAATTTCCCATCTCCTCCAAACCTTCAACGACAGTAAGCAACAATGAATTTTCTCTGGGGGCTGGAGAAAACCTAAGTGTTTTTGTATTCTTTATTCTTTTGGAATGTAAGTTCTCGGATCCTGGAGTCCCGAATCTTATATTTTGTATTCTTTCAGTGATCCATTTCTGGGTCTCCAGGGCCGACCAGTCACTTTCAAAGCAGTTAATAAAGATTTTTAGAAGGTTGATAGCTACATCAAGGCACATCGGATCGAAAAGAAGTTTTTAGATGAATGGTCTTCTCGAGGCGCCACTTCAGAGGTACACCTGGCACATTGGAGACAAGACACTGCTTTTCCCATTTGTGAGGCATGTAGCCTCGATCCCCGAGGATCAGTTTTCTTCTTTCTTCTTCCTAGCTCTCTTCCTGAGGCCGATTCTTCCATTCCATCTATCATCTTTTTCTTCTGACATGACAGGCCTATTCTATCTCTAGGTCTTTTGTAGAGTGGCGCAGGTAGTATCGGCCACCGGATAATATATTTTATTGTACAAATGTAACATAAGTTAGGGTTAGGGTTAGATGTATATGTGTATAAATAGTAAGTCTGGCCCCATTCGAAGGGTCGGCAAATTGATGATTTTGCAGTCCATAGTAATAGAAAAGCAGTTTTTCATTTCTCATGTTGCAGAGCTCAATGCTCGATAGTTTAAGCTTTCAGTAGTTAGATGCTCCCTTGGAGCCACCATTGTATCATGTACCAGTGCTTGCTGGAAGGAATGTTAATGAAGAAGGGAGAGTTCTTGCAATGATGTTGTTGGCATCTTGTCTTCTGAGTTAACAGTATTTCATGATTTGTGCTCTTCATGTCCTTTGCTCTAACACTTAAAATAGATTAACGAACTCCTTTCCCTTGCTACTGATGAAATATGAACTGATGGTTGTATGTTCCTTCAGTATTTAGTATAGTGTGTTAGAGTATTGTTGATGTTTTTGAATGTTCGGCATGACTATAGGTAGATGAAATATTTCTAACCCTACAGGAGCTTTTTCAGTTTATTTCCTAGAGTGTAAACATGCTTGGAGAAACCTCACCCTCTTGAATCTCCGGAGAGAATGAGTTGAAGATAACCAACTATCCCCCTCAAAAACAATCACATCTCCCAACCGAGCCCTGCACTGTTGAGACTTGACCCTCAGGTGCTTGGAGGCCTGGGGAATCTCACTTCCTCGGACAACCTTTACAAGCGAAGTTGGCCAGTACCCCGGTACCCAGTGACAACTTACATTTGCTGGCAGACCCGGTCACAAGAGTCCCGTCAACAGGACCTCCAGCCTCAGGCCTGCTCGACACCTAAAGGGCCTGCATGGCTCCCAAGGGGCCCGTAGCCTTGGGGCCTGCGAGTCTACTATGGGGCCCGTGGTCTTAAGGCCTACGGGTACTTTGTGGGGCCCGTGGTCCTTCGGCCTACGATGCCAAATTTTTTTTTTCCTTTTTTAATAAAAAATCAAAATTTCAGATTTATTATTTTCTTTTTTTTCTTTCCTCTGTCTTGATTTGTGTGCCCAAAAAATGGGCATGTGTAATTTTTTTTTGCCTCAGATGTCAATGTTGCCCAAATATGATGTGCCTTGTATGGAAATAGGGGTTTTTAGGCCTTCTGAGCAGATCTGTGATGTCCGTTTGTGCTCAAAGTGCTCCAAATAAAAAATCCCCTCCATAGCCAAAGAAGAACCTCAAAAAAATTGAAACCCTCGATGCTCAAGAAAATCTTCAAAAAGGCCAAGAACGGGCTGCTCCAGCAAGGCTCTAATACCATTGTAGAATTCATCAAATTCATAAGCCAAGATCGCCTGCAACATAATAACCTGTCACAAAGCAAAGAATGCAAACACAACTTAGAATGTCCAAGAAATATGAAATATCATTGAGAGAATTCCTAACAGTGATTCAATAATTACAAAGTGATCAATCCTTATAAAGGAGATCAAAACCCTAAGAAGGGTGGAGAAACCTAGGTTGCATGAATAATTAATAAAAGAATCAATTATTGCATGCTTAAAGTTTAGCTTAAGTGAACTAGAGATAAAAAGGTGACTCTAATAATTAAATCAATAATTATTTAATTAATAAGTGAAAGGTGACTTTAATAATTAAATCAATAATGATTTAGTTAATAAGTGAAAATATCTTTTAAACTCTAATAGAAAGTGGGGTAGAGGAGGAGGGAATTGCAAAAGATGACAAACCATCTCCACCAACACCCACAGGGGGCGAAGAAGACACTTGAGGAGCCCGGCGAGAGACAATTCTAGAGGGGTCCAATGCATGACCGAAATACCCAAGAGCAGGTCTAACACCAACACAACCTTCAGAGTGGATGGGCGAAACCCCAACATTGTCACCAGCCTTCCCAGCACGCCCAGGAAGATTTGAATTTCCCTGTGAGAAAAAAGAGGACACAGGCGCGGAAGGAACATAACAAATCGGAAGACGTCGATATTTCATTGTTGTTTCCATCTTCCATGGAATTTTTAATTTTTGTAGAGAATTTATAAATATATTTTGCATTATGCATTAATAAAGGAATGGGGCATGCTTTATAACAATTAGCATAGAGGAGTATTTTTTTGGTGTTATATTTGTCAATTAGAGAATAATCTGTCTAGACTAGAATTGTGTATGATTGTATATCAGAATTACAATTTTTAGCTGATAGACTATTGTACGTTGGAGACCATCAAAGTTGTAACATGTCTTATGCCAAAAAAAATGGGCACCAACAAAATACATTGGAAAAAAGGGAGGGGAAATTTATTTTTCTTTCTAAATTAACTCTTCTTCAAGTGAGAAAGTTCTTATCTCATTAGTTAACTGAATTTGTGAATGGACATTTTGTATGCACAATCAAACTTAATTTTCATTCTAAATTAACTCTTCTTCAAATGAGAAATTTCTTATTTCATTAGTTAACTCAATTTATAAGTGGAAACTTTGTGTGCACAATCATTCATCAATAAAATGAACAAATTCATGATTATCCTCTCATGAATTCAATTTAGCAAGTGACTAATTTCATTTTTCTACATGCAAGGTGTGAGAATACTGGAAGTCCCTATTGGACCATTTTCATTACACAAAAAATACTCAAATTTTATTGCTTTAATTATTGCATTTTGATAGGTGATTCTTAAGTTTTTGGGCTTCTTGAACACAACAAAGAGGTTCATTTGGCCCCAATGCTCCCTAAAAAATCACCCAAATCTATATCCCACAAAGGAAGAGTTGTAGATGTTAGATATTGAGCCTCTATCATTCCCCTTGAGAAAAACCCTCAAAAACTGAGTAGGGGTTTGTTGAATCCACACTTTTATACCATGTTGAAGATGAGAATCAAGTAGATAAGAAGGATCAAGACAACATAGAAGAAGGATCGAGAGATGCATAGAAGATTCTTTATATTCTTCAAGTACAAAAATGATTAGAGAATGAAGACAAAAATAAAATAAACCTTGCTATATGTGTACTTGGATATGAAAACCCTAAATGAGCTTAAGAAAATAGAATAAAGTGTTAGTAATAACTGAGAGGGGGGGGGGGGGGGAATTAGTGGCCNGGGGGGGGGGGGGTGAATTAGTGGCCTCAAAAACTTATCCTTATTCTAACCACCAATCAAATAAACCTTATATTATTATGTCCCTACAAGATGCATGCCATGAAATACTTATAATAATTAACTGTCTATCATTTTTTCGTGTCTGTCCTTGTTCTCCTTGATTACCGATAAGCAGTATAACTATTTACCAAAATATAGTAAATATGCAGAGTATACCCATAAATCCAGAAATGCATATGTGAAATGTAAAATAGTAAAGAATAAACCATACACATAACACATGGATTTTAACGTAGAAACCTTGTTAAGGGAAAAACCCACAAGGACCAGTACCCCAAATTTTCACTCTTCTAAAGTGAGCCTTGTTAAGAGCCAACGCTGTTAAAGGTTACAAACACACTGTTAGGTGTGACCTTGTTAGAGGATTTTACACATATAGGTTGTCACTTAGTATCGGGCATCTAATGCTACCATCCTTGAATCAGCCTCTCTCTTATATCGTCAATAGGGACCGGACATATCCAATGCTACTTTCATGAATCAACCTTTTTAGCACTCCTTGGGATGTACCTCAATATATAGAAGATTGTTAAGTCCTGCTCTGTTAAGAGACTTGATGCTTCAATGGTTAAACTGAAACAAAATGACCTATTTCTAATGCAACTTGAATTGTAGATTTTTAGATCTATTTAAGTACATTACCTCTCTGATCAATGTATCAACTCAATTCTTTTGTGCTCCATACTTTCTTCTCTGTGATTTTGTGCTCACTATTCGTCGGTGTTTACAGAATTCCTTAGCTCTCCCTCAACTTGATTGATCAGTACTGCATGAATTTGTTCTTCATCAGTTTCTCTTCAACATCCTCTTTCTATTCACTCCCCTTAATCCCTTTTTTATGAATGTGATGTGTTAGGAAATGAATTAAGCTTGTCTCTTATATAGACATAATATTCATTGATTCTTGATTCTTAATTCTTGGTTCTTGATTCTTGATTCTTGATTCTTGATTCTTGGCGTGAAAAACAATCTAGCCAATCTATTTTAAAGCATAACTCCTGATTTATCTTGTAGTTATCTTTATGCCAACTGTTCAAATCTTCTTTAAATCATTTACTTAACTCTGGTCAAATAAAACAAAGAAAACAACCAGTTAAGTCTATCTTTAGCTCTTGCCAGCTAGATATTTTGTCATTTTCTAAACTCTCTATTCTTTTGGTTAACTCTTCAATTAGTCATCAGTTACAACTACCAGTTCCATCGGTGTGACTCCAGTTAACTTCGAGATCTCCATCCTTTGGGTAACTCTTTTTTCAGCTCATCGGGCATCCTGTGGTTTGCTTTGTCGAGCAACACTGTCTTCTGCTCGTCGGGTATCACTGTGACTTTTCTTCTTTGCCTTTACCGATGGTGTGCACTCTATCAGTGTTATCTATCACTTGGTGAATACTTGACTTTTATGCATTGCTGAAAGCATAACCTTTGTTCCATTGATTCTCTAAAGTCTTTGCCATTTTATACATGACCGTACAGATGATATCAAGTTGACAACAATGAAAATACAAATCATTAACTGATTTAATTCCTTGCATTATCTTCAACTTAACATTATCAGACATTTAATCAGTTACATGTCATGAATCTCTCCCTTTGGCATTGATGACAACATACTATATTATCACACTATACTATTTCTAATATAATATGAAATACAATTGTTGAGATTCATCAAACTACCAAATAGTTTGTTTTGATAACCGATAAAAATGTCTAACCACCGGTAAGCTCTGTTTTAGCTTAGATTTTATTCTTGGAGCTCTCTGTATTTCTTGTTCTGAGGTGTTGCATCCTTACCTTGTGTCAATATCTCTCTTTTCACTGTTCTTCACATTTGATATCTTTCTCTCTTGTCAGCAACTCTTCCTTTGTATTTAACTCCTTCATACAAATTCTCTCCCTATGGATATGATCTCTCCCTGTTGGATTAATCTGATAATGGATAATCTTTCTTTTTTTTTTGAAGACTATGCTAATATGGATAAACTCTCTCCCTTTGACAACAATGCCAAACAAATATCTTACAGATATCTGACATTAATGTCAAGTGATCTTTTCTTTCCATCCATAATATAATCCTTGAATTTCCCTTATCCATCAGCAATACATCAATATGTTCTAGTGCTCAGTTTTGATATATACATGTTGTATATTAGATGTAGCTTTGAAGTTCATCCTTTTTTCTTGCATCAACATGAATGATATTCTGATAATAAGTAGGCTGATACATCCTTCAGTCATTTTACTGACTGGTAGACAAGGGTTTGGCCCCTAGTCTCTTTCTTAGGTACTCAAACATATCCTTGGGCATTGGCTTGGTGAAGATATCATCCAATTGTTCTTTGGATTGCACATATTCAAGTATCACCTCTTTTTCTTGAACTTGTTCTCTTAAGTAATGATACTTGATGGCAATGTTTTTAGTTTTTGCATGCATGACTAGATTTTTGGAAATGTTTATTGCACTGGTGATATCACAATAGATAGTCACTGGTTCTAAGATTTTCATATGCATACCTTCCAACAACTATTTGATCCATGCAATATTTGAGCAATTTGCAGCAGCAACAACATATTATGCTTCTGTAGTAGACTGTGAGATGCATCCCTGCTTCTTGCTAATCTATGTGACAAGTTTGTCACCCATAAATAATACTCCTCCAGTTGTGCTCTTCCGGTCATCAAGATTTCCAGCTCAATCAGCATCAGTAAACACCTTTAGTTCAAATTTGCCTTCTCTTCTATACCATAAGCCAAATTCCTCAGTATTCTTCAGAATATCTTAGGATTCATTTCACAGCAGTCATATGTGATTCCCTAGGGTTAGCAGAAAATCTAGCAACAATTCCCACATGTGCAATATCTAGTCTAGTGTGTACAACATACATGAGTTTTCCAATCATTAATCTGTACAAAGTCTGATTTACCTCTATTGTCTTATCTTCTTTTGTCAACTTACATCCAGTAGCCATCGGTGTTCCAACTGGTTTGGAATCGTCCATCTTGAATATTTTCAAGACCTCTTTGATATATTTGGACTGAGTAATGAAAATACCTTCACTTTGTTGAATGATCTATAGACCAAGAAAGAACTTGATCTCTCCAAACATAGACATCTTGAACTCTTTGCTCATCTCATCAGAAAATGATTTACATAGCATATCATTGCCTCCAAATATGATGTCATCAACAAATATTTCAGCAATCAAAGTGTTAGCATTAGTATCTTCCTTTAAATAAGGATTATTGTTTTCACTAGTCCTTACAAATCCAATACTTATTAGATAGGAATGAATTTGTTCATACTAGGCTCTGGGAGCTTGTTTCAATCCATACAATGCTTTGTGAAGTCTACATACCATGTTTCTCTTGTCTGGATCAACAAACCCTTCTGGTTGTTCAATGTTTACCTCTTCTTCAAGTATTCCATTTAGGAATGCTGACTTGACATCCATTTGATATACTTTGAATCCTTTATATGCAGCATAAGCAAGTAGTATTCTTACTCCTTCTAGCCTAAAAATGGGTGCAAACGTCCCTCCATAGTCTATACCTTCCTCTTGTGCATACCCCTTGCATACTAGTCTTGCTTTATTCCTTGTGACTTCTCCATTCTCATTCAACTTATTCCTGAATATCCATTTTGTACCGATGACATTTTTGTCATCTAGTCTTGGCACAAGTGACCATGTTTTGTTCTTCTCAATCTGCTCAATCTCATCATTCATAGCACTTATCTATTCCTCATTATCTAGCGCAGCATTGATAGATTTTGGCTCAAACTCACAAATTAAACAATTTGAGTTTAAAGAATTACTTCTTGTTCTTGTACCAGCTTTCTTATCTCCTATGATTTAGACCTCTAGATGGTTCCTTCTTACATATCTTGCAAGTATAGGTACAGTCCTTTGTCTATCAGCTTGATCATTATTTTGATCTTCATTTTGTTCTTCATCACCTTGCACATTATTTTGATCATTATCCTGACCGTTGGTATTTTCAACCTAATGCTCAGGAGAAATGATTTGTAGCTCAGGGGCTCTCCATTATTGGTGGGATAGAGTTTCAGTTTCTTCGTTGTAAGTGAACTTATTGTAGTCATCTAGTTCTTTAGTGCTTTCCTGTTCATTCTTCTCTGCAAATTCATCTATCTTTACATTTGCACTTTCAATAATTTTGTTAGAGGATTTGTTTAGACATTTGTAAGCCTTGCTCTTGGTAGAATACCCTAGAAAATTTCCGTCATCACTCTTGGAGTCAAGTTTTCCATTTCTATCATCTTTTATGATATAACATTGACTTCTAAAATTTTTGAAATAACTTACATTGGGTGTGTATCCATACCATAGCTCATAAGGTGTCTTCTTGGTGTCTTTCTTTAGTTGTACTCTGTTCAGTGTGTAAACAGCAGTAATGACAACTTCCCTCCAGAAAATTTGGGTGATGCCTTTCTCTATCATCAGTGTTTTTGCACAATCAACTATTGATATGCTCCTTCTCTCAGCAATCCCATTTTGTTGTGGTGTTCTTGGTGCAGAAACCTATCTTTTTATACCATGCCCATTACAAAAGTTAGTGAATTCATCTAATATAAACTCACCTCCTCTATCTGATCTTAAACATTTTAGATCCTTACCAATTTGTTTCTCTACCATGGCTTTATACCATTTAAATATCTTGAATTCTTCAGATTTATCCTTTAGAAACATATCTGTCATCATTCTAGAGTAATCATCAACAAAGAGAATAAAGTATCTATCTCCATAATAACTCTTTGTCCTCATAGGTCCACATAGATCAGTATGGACTAATTCTAGAATTGCATTAGATGTATGGGTTTTGCTTTTGAAACTAGACTTTATCATTTTACCTTTTTGACAGTTCTTACAAATGATGTTGTCAGGCTTGGTCATTGTCGGTAAACCTCTGACATTTTTCTTTCTGCTAATTTTTATCATGTTGTCGAAGTTCACATGACACAACCTTTTGTGCCATAACCATATTTCTTCATTTGTAGCAATCAAACAAGTGGAGTCAGTATCATTCAGATAGAATAAGTTACCTTTTGTCTGCTCACCGGTACCAATCAGATTTCCAGATTTGTTGAAGATCTTTGCCTTCTTATTTTTAAATGCTACTTTGTGACCTGAATTATTCAACTGAGAAACACTCAATAGATTATAATTTAATCTATTTATCCAATAAGCATTCTCACATTTTATCTAGTTATTCAACATTATTGTTCCTCTACCTTCAACTGGACAAGGTGTGTCATTTCCCATTCTTACTGATCCACCCTTGTAGTATTCAAAAGTCTCAAACTTTTTCTTATCACCGGTCATATGATGAGTGTAGCCACTATCTATGATCCAAACATCATTTTTGCTAATTTTAGATATGAGAGCAGTTTCTACATACCTTTCTTCATCATCATCTGAATCATATTTTATAGCCACAAACACCATCTCGATGTCTTCATCAGATTCGGTGTCAGTATCATCATCCTTGCATTTTGCTAGGTAGATGACCTTCTTTCCTTTGTCCTTATAGTCTCGGGTATTTCTTATTTCTGATTGTCGATAGCTTCTGTAATCACCTCTGTCAGACTTCTTCTCAAAAGATCTTTCATTACTTCTATCATTTTTTCTTCTGTTAGTACATCTTGCAGCAAAGTGTCCAATCTGTTTACAATTAAAGCATACAAGTGGTAACTTGCCTTTGCATTTACATTTTCTTTTCTGCATTCTTCTAGCCATAAGTGCTTCTATTTCATCTAGATCTTCTTCTTCACTTTCACTTTCACTGTCTCTTCTAGATGAGTGTCTATGATTTGATTTGCTTATCTTCATAGAAGACTTAAATGCAGACTCTAAGTTTGGTAAGACACTATTGTCAAAGTTATTCATCTCAAATGAAATTAGTCTACCAATTAAACTATCAAGAGTAACTATATTGTTTTCTACTGCTCACATTTCTTGAATGGTAGAAACTCTAATAGCATATGCATGCAATAAGGTTCTTAAGGTTTTACTTACCACTGTATCTTCTTCCAGTGCACCTCCAACTCCTCATATAGCATTGACTACCTCTTTAATTCTTGTGTTGTACTGAGTGATGTTTTCTCCTTTCATTTTGAGATCATCAAACTTTCCTCTAAGGATTTCTGCCTTGGCTCTCAAAACATTTTTGTCACCACCATGTACAAGCTTCAATTTGTCCCACATCTGCTTTGCAGTTTTGCATTCTTTGACATCTTCAAATTTAGAAACAGAGAGTGAGGAAGCAAGCTCTATCATCATGCCATTATGTTCATGCTTCTGTCTCATTTTTTCAACTGCTGGTGCTCCTGTGGGCAACACATATTCAGTTTCAAGGAATTGAGTAACATCTTTACCAATACCTAATAAGTGGAGTCTTATCCTACTTTTCCATGAAGCAAAATATCTTTGTTCAACTTCGGCACATCTCGTCTATTCATCTTGTGATCTTTGGCTTAGGTCTTGAAACCTTCCTTCTAAGCACACAAGCTCTGATACCAATTGTTAGTAATAACTGAGAGGGGGGGTGGTGAATCAGTGGCCTCAAAAACTTATCCTTATTCTAACCACCAATCAAATAAACCTCAGATTATTATGTCCCTACAAGATGCATGCCATAAAATACTTATAATAATTAACTGTCTGTCAGTTTTCCTTGTCTGTCCTTGTTCTCCTTGATTATTGTTAAGCAGTATAACTATTTACCGAAATACAGTAAATATGCAGAGTATACTGATAAATCCAGAAATGCATATGTGAAATGTAAAATAGTAAAGTATTAAACCATACACACATAACACATGGATTTTAACGTGGAAACCCTGTTAAGGGAAAAACCATTGAGACCGGTACCCTAAATTTTCACTCTTCTGAAGTGAGCCCTGTTAAGAGCCAACCAACCCTGTTAAAGGTTACAAACACACTATTAGGTGTGACCTTGTTAGAGGATTTTACACATATAGGTTTTCACTTAGTATCGGGCATCTAATACTGCCATCCTTGAATCAGCCTCTCTCTTAGACCGTCAATAGGCATCGGTCATATCCAATGCTACTTTCATGAATCAACCTTTTTAGCACTCCTTGGGATGTACCTCAATATATAGAAGACTGTTAAGTCCTACTCTGTTAAGAGACTTGATGCTTCAATGGTTAAACTGAAACAAAATGTCTCATTTCTAATGCAACTTGAATTGTAAATTTTTAGATCTATTTAAGTATATTACCTCTCTGATCAATGTATCAATTCAATTCTTTTGTGCTCCATACTTTCTTCTCTGTGATGTTTTTCTCACTGTTTGTCTGTGTTTGTAGAATTCCTTAGCTCTCCTTAAGCTTGATTGATCAGTACTGCATGAATTTGTTCTTCATTAGTTTCTCTTCATCATCCTCTTTCTATTCAATCCCCTTAATCCCCTTTCTATGAATGTGATGTTTTAGGAAATGAATTAAGCTTGTCTCTTATATAGACATAATATTCATTGATTCTTGATTCTTGATTCTTGGTGTGAAAAAAAATCCAGCCAATATGATTTAAAGCATAACTCCTGATATATCTCGTAGGTATCTTTATGCCAACTGTACAAATCTTCTTTAAATCAATCACTTAACTCTGGTCGAATAAAACAAATAAAACAACCAGTTAAGTCTATTTTTAGCTCTTATCAGCTAGATATTTTGTCATTTTTTGAACTCTTTGTTCTGTCAGTTAACTCTTCAGTTAGTCGTCAGTTACAACTACTAGTTCCATCAGTGTGACTCTAGTTAGCTTCAGGATCTCCGTCCATCGGGCAACTCTATTTTCAGCTCGTCGGGCATCCTGTGGTTTGCTTCGTCGGGCAACGCTGTCTTCTGCTCGTCAGGTATCACTGTGGCTTTTCTTCTTTGCCTTTACCGATGGTGTGCACTCCATCGGTGTTATCTGTCACTTGTGAATACTTGACTTTTGTGCATTGCTGAAAGCATAAACTTTGTTCCATTGATTCTCTGAAGTCTTTGGCATTTTATACATGACCGCACAGATGATATCAAGTTGACATCAATGACAATACAAATCATTAACTGATTTAATGCCTTGCATTATCTTCGACTTAACATTATCAAACATTTAATCAGTTACATGTCATCATAAAGTGTAATTAATTAATTAATTAGAAAAACAATAAATTTTGAAATTCTCATTTTAACATTCAAGATTTCAAAATCTCTTAGGTAGTTGTGGGAACAAAGTTCATCCTATAATTAATTGTCTTTTGTAATCGATGAATTTGATTGACAATTTCGGTTGCTAAGGGTTATTTTTGGCCACTAATTGATGAGGCTTCTACATGCAAGGTGTGAGAATATTGGAATCCCCTCTTGGACCATTTTTATCACAAAAAATTGCCCAAATTTATTGCTTCAATTTTTGCATTTCGATAGCTAGATGTGTGCACCAAGTTGTGGACCAAAAAAGTGGACACATCTTTAAAAAATATTCAAATTTCATATAACCCGATTGAGTTATTGAAATTTTGAAATTGTACTAGGCTTGGTAACCAAGCCTAGACAATATTATTAAAAAACTTTAACTTTCTAAGAACCCGACTGGGTTGTGAGATGTCTCGATTAACCTGATCGGGTTATTAGACATATAATATTTTCTAATAACCCGATTGTGTTCTAAGATGTTCCTAATAACCTGATCGGGTTATTAGAAATGTATTATATTTTGGACAACCCGCGGCTTAGGCCATTTTTAATGCCTAAACTGCAGAGCAACAGAGCTTAGGAGACCAAAAATGCCAAAGAACCCGATCAAGCTTTGAATAAAATAAGAAATCTTCAACAATTTGAACATTTTCAAGCAATGGCACCCCGTAAGAAAGGTATGTATTATTGTTTTTGTTGTTTTTTTTGCATTTGTTATCAAATTAGGTTATGATATTGATTTTTTTTCTTTTAAATTAATTCATATCAGATTAATCAAACAACCCCAAAGAGGAAAAAGAAATGAAAGACCACCCCCATAAACCCTCCTCCAAATTCTCCTCGTCCACAACCATCACCACCCATAAACCCTCCTCAAAATTCTCCTCATCCACCACCATCGCCACCCGTAAACCCTCCTCAAAATTCTCCTCATCCACAACCACCGCCACCCATAAACCCTCCACATGTGCCATTAGATCATGTAAATGCAACACATGAGGACCTCGTGCAACGCCTTAACCAAAATAGTGCACAAATTAATATATAAGTCAATAGGTTGATGGCTTCCGGTCTTCAACATCACTCTACCCTCACCACTACATTAGAAAAGATGTCCAATAGTGAAAATGAGGTGTCTTAAGAGGTGATAAAATGGGGTTCATGGAGGGATAGGTCTCGTACATATTATGTTGATGGTTTATAATATGAGGATGTGAAAATAAAAGGCATAGAAAAATGTGACATATGTGCCCTTTTACCGATCCTAATACTAGCAATTCCCTAGAAGTTACTACAAAATGGTTTCCTAAACATTGGTGTGCTCATAGGGGGATGAAATCATCTTTTTGGGATAGGTGGTACATGGCATTTGACCAGCCACCTTGTAATAGTAATGAGGTGCCTTTAAATTTTTTGAGGAAGCTATACTGTGAGTTTATCCTTCACGAGAAGTTGAATTACTTTGACTTTCGTGAGTTCCAGGGTAGAGGGAGAGGCTCTACGTAGGATAGACCTGGGGCACATAGGATTACCCGACCATAAGAGAGGAGGCGTACTGCGAGAAAACCCCTCATTCATGTTGTGGTCCCAGTAGTGGTGAAGGAGTCTATGGATATACAGACTCTTCATGCAGTTGCATCATTGACTGACATCATTATCCAGGATGGCACTCAATTAGTTGGAGAGGATGGAATAGTGCTTGTGCCACCTCCATCTTCATTAGACACGCCAAATCATTCCATCCCATGCCATCTCAATCATCATCAAATGCACCATTAGGATCATCTCATCTTGTGTGAGCTCCATTATCATCAGATACATTTGCAGGGTCAAACCATTCCATTGAGCATATTTGCATCAGTTGTAATGGTATATGTGATGGGGTAGATAGTCAGGCGAGTGCAGATGGTTTGGCATCCCATTCATGTGTACATTGCAGGAGAAGATGTCAGGCATCTACTACTAAGGATGTGGCCCTCACAGATGATCTTTTGTCAATGGTGTATGGTATAGAGCCGACACAGGTTTGTTTAAATTTGTGTTTTGACATGTTATTTTAATTAATTACCTAAATCTGTTAAAAGTAAATAATTTTTTTTATTATAGAAGAATCTAAATTGATTCATTAATATGCATTGCAGGGTGCAGCTGGTGATACAAGCACACCAAGGAGTGCTCATTATAGTAGACGTAGACAGGTAGCTCAAACACCCGAGGTAATGTTTTATAAATATTCCTAAAATAGAATTGAACGTTGTTTTCAAAATATCATATCTTAATAATTTGTATGGTGGTAACTTAGTGTAAGTTTGTTTGCTATTGCTTTATGGTCAAAGAATTTTTCTAATGTAATTCAACTCAAGGAATTCACTTCCTTGTCTAGCCATCATGACTCAAATTGATTTGAACTCCAGCCCTCCATCCTTGGACTCAATTCAACCAATGTTGAACTCATACATAGACTCATACCCCAACCAATCACTTATTGGATTTTAAATCAACCTTGAACATCATTCAGAACATCCAACCATCGTTCTTTTACTCTTATTTCTTGGTCAAAATCATGAATACAATCTCTGATTGTTCACTGATTGTAATTATCCTTAATCCTTCAACACACCTCCATGACCTTCTGAAGACTCCCAACATATAACTTCTAAGACACCCCAAGCACCCCTTAACTTATCACAAGGTCCTTATCCTATCGCTCAAAGCACATTCACTTGCTAGTTCAGTAAACTTTATTCTCTGGCATTTCATTGTTATGTTAGGATAGTCCCCATATACTAGTCTATATTTTCACCATAGACAAGAACCCATCTAAACCCTAGGTTCATAAGCACCCCAGATATTTTCATCACTTCCCATACCACCTACTCTGATGCAAGTGTCAAGGGTATGATGATCCAATCACTGAATCCTTTAACTCTCTATAAAGAGTGGCAAACCGTGACTCTCACAACTTTAAAAATTTATGCAAAACACAACCTTAATACCCCCCATGAGAATTATGAGTTGCAGACAACAGAGATGGGTTCATCATGAAGAGGCTTACTAGGACCCAAGCCACTAGTGTTAGTGTAAAATGGTTACAAGGCTTGCAAGCCCACACAATGATCAATGGGGACCTTAGACATCATGGAGGAATCAAAATGGACTTGGTCCATGCACACAATCAAACTAATTGAGACATTTGAAGGCATTTGCTAAACTGTCCAGTCAAATGCTAGAAGCCCTGTCCAGGCAGTACAGTCAAGATAACTTTGGAAAGCCCCAAAAGACTTAGGGATTAAATAATATATTCAAATACCCTTTACTAAGATACATCTAAACCAAGAGCACCAAGGTTTGAGGGGTCAAAATAGAGGCTAAGTCAAAGAATCTCATACTGGACCAGAGGGCTAATTAGGCCTCAACTAAAGAAGTGCTAGAAAATGGAAGTGTTTCCTTTTGAAACCAATTGGAACACTTAGGTACTCACAAAAAAACATCAAAATCACAATTAGGGCCCTTGGTGCTTGGTTCTGTAGAAGTTATACACTACTGTGTATATTCAAATTTGGTGCATACATTGAGATATACACCTAGGGTTTGATCATATGGCCATCTCCCTGCATCAACACAAAAACAACATCCATAATCTTTGAAAGCATATTACAAAGAATCTTTCCACTAGATATTATCCAATTCCCATGGTGGAAACACTACAAACTTGAAAAACAATGTGAAACTCTTAGAAATCAACAAAAACCAGAGTTGCAGTGACAAAAATCATGATAATTAGGGTTATAGGTAATATCTCTTCACCAAACTGGTTGCATTCAAAGGCTAAGACATAGGAAAATCTGGCTAAGTCAGCTTTATGTAGAGTTGAAGCCCATGACCATAGTATATATCCCATGACCATAGTGTACCAAGTGGCTTATAAATGCCCAAACTTGGAACTAGGTCTCAAAATTGGATCTCAATGATAGACTAATTCTAAATCCTTGAAATATAAGATGTCTTGGGCCCCTTTGGGCCAAGAGTGCACTGAGAACATCAAGGTTCTACAATCTTCATGAGACCCCATGTGCTAGGAGGTGCTCCTACACCATACTCTCAACCTAAAAGCACTCTAAATCCGTCCATGCTAAGGGTAAACACACTAAAACATACCCACTACCAGGCTACAACAGTCCTGTTACCTGCTGCAAAAGTGGTCCTAACCTTTGACCCCCACGAATATAATCTGGACCATCCTTCTCTAATTGTGCCAATAAATTTTTTAAAGAATAGTCTTGTGTGTGAAAGAAGAGTTCAAAATTTTATATTGTAATAATGGTTCATAAAATTTTATTATAAACTTGTGATAATAGAGTTGTAGAGCATAATCATTTGTGGAATTCAAGTGAATCATAATCTTCATTGTAAACTAGTGCTTAAATATTTATTTGGTGTTTTATAGGGCTTGTCAAGGGCTCAGATTTTTGAGATTGAGGATGTCACCCTTTCTGCCATTGACTTTGGCTTAGAGAGCTATGTGGTATCATATTTTGCACACCTCTTGTTTATAGTTTTAATTGAACCCATGTAGTATCATATTATTTCTCTTATGTTAATTTTGTTTTTGTTAGCCTACCCCACCAAGCTCAAGGTCATTAGGAAAGAGGAAGAAATCATCGGGGACATTGAAACAAAAAAAGGTAATTAAGTCCAATTTTAGTATATTTGTTGAAATGTATTATGAACATTTCAATGTAGTCTATATTGATGAATGCACTTGACTTTTATATTGTATACATGTAGAATCAATTAGGTTTCACTGAACTAATGAATGCCCCAGATATTGTTGATGTTCAGGAGATGGAGGACGTAACACATTTTTTATATTTACTTTCAATTGCATTCTTGTTTGTTCAAAATGCTTTAGAAATTGTGTTCCTCTATTAGTATGTCATTTGATATGACTTTTGATATAGGAATTGGTCATAGCTGCCTCAGATGAGGCGAACCCTTCTCCACTTCCTAGGGATCCCTTGCCTAGCACAGGAGATCCAGCTGCGGTATGCATTTTCTTTTTAGTCCATGCATTTTTTATTTTTTAGTATTTCTTGTTTATAACATGTATTTTGTAT
>MU224539.1:1547517-1579574 GCA_018584345.1 Thuja plicata | reverse complement strand
CAAAGATGCAAAATAGTACTAATTACAATCAATAATAAGATCTCTCCATGTTGGTTCCCAAGATTTCCTCCTCTCTTAATCGTTGACAACTAATTTTCACTTATTTTTTGATGAGTTGTGCACATTTAAGTTGCTCTTAGTTTGCTCGTTCTGATTAAGTAAAAACAAGTTTTGAAAGGTCCCGAAACCTTTTACAAGATCTGCAAAAGGTAGAGCGTTAAGAGGACAAAAAAACAACTGTGGAACACCACCTATCAACCCAAAGGGTACGACCAATGCCCCCAAAAAGAGACAGAGTTCATACCAACAAACCACAACAAAGGGCAATCGAGATTTACATTTATGCCCACTCTTATGTGAACGTAAGTTCATATCAAAAGAAGGCATGGAAGACTTTAATTTCTTTCCTTTAACTGTTGTCCATCCATCCTTCACCTTCTCATCTGCATTATGCCAATCCAAAGGGGACCACAAAGGCCTGAGAGACAGGGCTAGCCAAACTAGCATCCACAGCTAGGATAGGAACAACGATACCACCATACCCTATTTCCCCCTTGGAGAAATAGGGACAATAGAACCCACAACATCAGCAAACAGGACAACTGATCCAGAGACAACAACAACATCACCCAAAAGGACAACATCACCTGTCTAAACCATGACAGCATCTGTAGAACGTGAATCAGAGCCAGTATTAGAAACTCGCACATTGTCGGAGGCAGAAACCTTTCCCGCATCGGACAAAGGGGGAATGACATAAGAGTTTGGAGCAACAACCTGAGAAAAACTCCACTGAGAGGTGCTCTTCTCAACCGTGTAGTGCTGAGAGAAGGCACCTTTCCACCACGAAACACGGCGCTTGGTTTTACCCAAACCACATTTTGCAGCAATATGACCAGTTTGGAAACATCTTTGATATCTAAATGGAATTCCTTCATAATCCAAAGACTAAATCCAGCTTCCCTTAGGAGAGACAAGCTTGATCTCTGTAGGTAAGCCCTTAGAAGCATCAATATCCACCAAAATATGGGCGTAGGTAGAATGTAGGATGTTAGTAGATTCAGCATCCACCATCAGGAAATCTCCCAAAGCCTCACCCACCTCCTCCAAGAGAGAGAGTCCACCCAAAGATGAAGAGGGAGGTTTGGAAGCCTAACCTAGATAGGCATCTTGTTGAAGGTATGAGAAGACGGTTTGAAATCCTCATGCCAGGGTTTAACCATAAGCACAAATCGATCATCCCAACTAAAAAAATGGCTTCGAAGAATGCGACTCATATCCTCCATATCATCAAATTTAGCAACGAAAAAGCCCTTAGCCAGAGGGAAGATATGAACCATACCAGAAATAATGGGTTCCCAGCTTTTGGAAATCCATGCATAAAGTTCTGGGAGGCTTGGCCAAAAGCCCCTAAATCTACAAATAATCGCCTGGTTGGAGAGAGCAGAAAAATAATTTTATATTTCCATAACCGTATCCTCCCCCAAAGAAAGAGTGGTGGGGGCTACCACAGGAAAAGGAACAGGCCCCACAGAACTCTGAGAAGCCCCTCTGGAATTAGAAACCCCAGCAGCAAGAATGACTACCTTGGAAGCACCAATAGAAACCCTAGCCGCAACATCGATCTTAGAGGCACCATCAGTAGCAACCTTAACAGGCTTGTCCGCAGCCGCAGGAGCCCTAACAGCCGCAACCCCAGCCGCTTCCGCAGAAGCCTTAACACCAGCAGCCGCAGGAGTTGCAACTCCCACACTCACCACAGAAGGTTCCACAACTGTGGGGGACAGAGAGAGTGGGGGACGCGACAACAAAAGAAGGATGCTTCGCGTGAGGCATCACAGAAGGCACGAGAGAAGACATCCTAATATTACAATAATTAGGAAGACATACTCTTAGTTTGCTTGTTGCCCCTTGGTTTCTTGGATGTTTTCTTATATTCAAATTATGACTCTTTCATGGGTCCACATTCTCACTATACCATCTTTAGAATCGATTCTTATAGTGTCATGGAATGTTGTGGATGATCAAAGATGGAAAATAGTACTAATTACTATTAATAATAGTAATTACAACTATTACTTTATAGTAAAGAAAAATATACATTACTATTTAGGTGGACAAAGTATCTCTTTATTTGCAACAAATTTATTCCAACATAATTTGTTTCCAATCATAATTTTTAATATTTTTTTTCTAGATAATTAGAGGCACTCAATAATTGAATATTTTTGTCAAACATGATGTATAAATTCTAAAGATTTAAAGTTGGTATTTTAATTAGAACAATAAATTAGGACTCTTCAAATATAGTTGTTTCTATATTACAATTTCTTTAACATTAGTTTGTGAAATAATCCTCTTGAATTATGGTTGGATTTCTACTTATTCGTCACTTGATTTTTTTATCCATTGAAAGATTTGTCCATTCATGGTCTGGCCATACAAATGGAGCCTAAAATAGTTCAAAACATAAAAAAAACAACATTAAGCCTCTTCAATATTTGTGGAATATCTTGTTGTGATAATGTAAATACACTCCTCACATTTTGCAGTTATGTCAATCATTGAATATGACATAATTATAGTCCACTTGACTCCCGTCCCTAAATTGGATTGAGAGTT
Organism: Thuja plicata; assembly: GCA_018584345.1. Taxonomy (NCBI): domain Eukaryota; kingdom Viridiplantae; phylum Streptophyta; class Pinopsida; order Cupressales; family Cupressaceae; genus Thuja; species Thuja plicata. The sequence continues at coordinate 1,576,952 of MU224539.1, read as the reverse complement.
TTATTCAAATGACTTTCTTCTGAAGTTGATGAGTTTTGTTTTGTTAGGAGATAAGACTTATGTTGTCTATCTTTGCAAAATATCCAACAAATGTAGAGTAGGGAGGCAAACACCATCTCATTGTGAAGGTGGAATAATAGGTCAAAGAGTAATAAAGCAAATACTCTCCAAATTTAAAATGCAACTTTTACTTCTCACTTCAACAATTTACAAAGTTGAAAGATAAATATATCTAAATAAGTTTGATCACATTTGAGAGTTTAGTTTAGGTATGTGTATTTTATCATGACATGTGAGGTCTATCTTGTAATAGATCAATTAGAAAGCTATACAAGATGTCTAAGTTGGGAGAAAACTTGCAAATTTGGCTAATTTGAAATAGTCAAGAGTAACATTATCAACTCCATGTTATGCTTTGAACGATCTCTTTAGAATTGTTGATTAATCTACTCACTAAACAACAAGAAGGACCCAATGCCAGTTGTTGATTTAATACCCACACTTATTAAATTAATGTTCCCTTTTTTTTACAACATTATACTCATAGTTATGACTTTAAAGTTATTATTGCTATAAGGACTACCCAAAATTTGAATGAATGTACCCTTACTTGTAAATAGTAACCAATCATGTGATGCAACATCAGTTGTACAAGTATGTGTGTCCTTTTTGCATGGCCATTGGTCTCACCTCTTTTTTGGTTGTTTTGGACACCTTGGCAAAAAGCATGTTGATGTGGCATCGTATTTGATGATGTGGCCTTGAAATCTTAGTTATAAGTAGGGGACTCACCAAGTAAGCCACTGTAAAAAATGGGAGTGATTTGAAATTTCCACATAGGATTTTGAGAAGCGCAAAGTTTGGGTGCTCAACTATCAATTCCTCTCCCATACTTCATTGTTGTTTTAGATTAATGTAAAAATAGGTTTTGAAGGGAACCTTGAAACCCTTAATGCCCCCTAAACACACAACAAACCAGCCAGGAAACAAGCCAACTAGGAAACAAGACAACCTCCCAAACCAAAAAAAATAAGAAACCACTGTACTAGATAAAATGATGGATTTCAGTAGTTGAAAGAAAGAAGAACAAGACAACCTCCCAAACCAAAAAAAATAAGAAACCACTGTACTAGATAAAATGATGGATTTCAGTAGTTGAAAGAAAGAAGACTATCTTTTTATCCCTTCTTATGAGACTGAAGGGTCATGTCAAAAGAAGGTGAGGACTTCTTAGAATGTTTTCCTTTAATTGTGGTCCAACCTTCATCAACTCTAGCAGCCTCATCCTACGAGCACAACGAATCAAAAAATGAAGATCCAACACCCAACAATGGTATTGAATCTTCCAGCCAAACAATCAGCACAGGGCTAGCTTTAGACCCAGCTAAAGGGAGATCTCATGCTTTTCTTGCAAACCCAGAACCAACAACTGCCAAAGCAATAGCAGGGCCAACAAAACCAATAATCGCAAAACCACCAACAGAAATTCTGACACCATCTAGCAAAGCACAAGCAGGTCGAGTGCTATCAGAAGGGTAGACAGGACCAGAACCAACAGCCACAATCTTCTCCATCCCATCCACAAACACATTTATTTTCCTTTCATCTGCATTGTGACTAAATTTTATGAATCCAGTCATAACACTCAAATTAAACATAAACATAACATTTATAGAAAATTTTAGAGGAAAATGATCATTCAGAGATTTAACCATGATTTGGATTTCTGTCGTGGGCCTGGTATTGCTATGATTGGAAAGAGGCTTGTCGTCATTATAAACCCACATGGAGTGGACGCCATGAATGAAGTTGTAGCGCTCAAAAACCTCCTTATCATATGGCTTTTGTATGTGGAAATTTATTTCATTTAAAACTACTTCTGTGAAACCTTGAGTGGGTGAGATAGTTGGATCTGCATATCCACTTGAAATCCAAATCAAAATCCCACCAAATATCACTAACATCCTCGATGTTAATAATATTTGATGATGTAAGTGAAATGTCTGTCACTTACAATTGGATTTCTATTTATTCATCACTTGATTTTTTTATCCATTAAAATATTTGTCCATTCATGGTCTGGCCATAAAAATGGAGCCTAAACTAGTTTAACACTTTAAAAAGCAACATTAAGCCTCTTGAATATTTGTGGAATATCTTGTTGCGGTCTTGTAAATTCACTCCTAACATTTTGCAGTTATGTCAATCAATGAATATGATGTAATTATGGCCCACTTGACTCTCGTCCCTAAATTGGATTGAGAATTTTATTCAAATGCCCTTCTCCTGAAGTTGATGAATTTTTTTTTGTTAGGAGATAAGACTTATGTTGTCTACCTTTGCAACATATCCAAAAAATGTAGAGTAGGGAGATAGACACCATCTCATTGTAAAGGTGGAAGAGTAGAATAAGAAGACCATGCTAAAGATTGTGTTGAAGAAGAATTGATCTATTAACAATGCTAAACATTGTAGAAGAAGACCATCTAGAAGGATTTGAATAATAGGTCAAAGAGTTATAAAGTAAATACTATGAAAATTTAAAATGGAACTTTTACTTCTCACTTCGACAATTTACAAAGTTGAAAGATAAATATATATCTAAATAAGTTTGAACACATTTGAGAGTTTAGTTTAGGTATGTGTAGTTTATCATGACATGTGATGTATATCTTGTAATAGATCAATTAGAAAGTGTAGACACCCAAAAATGGATAGGCTTGCGACTTTACATTAAAAATACTAATTTTCATCTATTAATTAATGGTTTTTTAATCGTTAATTAATCATTTATTTTCCTCTAAATTTATTCCCCAAATCATCTAATCAAATTCCCAAAATTAATTAAATAATTAATTTTATTTAATTAATTAAACTTAATTGATTAATTATCATTAATTAATTAATTAAATTCAATTTCCTATAGTTTAAATTCAAATATTTAAACTTACTAATTAAATTTTTCCAATTAAATTAAATTAATTTCATCAAATAAAGCAATTTTAAATAAAAAAGAATTCAATTATCTCACATGTTGAAAACATTAATTAAATATTCATTTATCTTCAAAGAGATAACTCTAATCAGATCACATGGGTTACTCCACCCACCTCTCCAGTCCACATGGGTAACTTCACCGACCTCTTCAGTTCAAAAAGGTAACTCGCAATTAGCTCTTTAGTCAACCAAACTTTGTCTCCTCTTTACCAATTGAAGAGGTGCAGTTTACTGATGGCTTCTCTAGTTCCCTTTGATCTCAATCATTCATCTTCCTATTTTTGGGATTGATCTCAACCGTTCATTTCATCCTCAATTTCTATATAATAAACCCTTCATAACTATTTGAAGGATCTAGAATTTCAAGCTCTTGTGCGTCATTACTATGTCAGTTTGGTTCTAGCATTCAAGCCATCTTGAGATCACACACACATTTCAAGTATCAAATTCTCGATGTTTCTCAAGTCATAGACACTGCCCACACCAATACTGAGTATCAAAAATAGCGTTTCAGAAGGAGTAGAGAGAGACAATAGAAGCTTCAAGCGCTTCGAGGTTTGCATTCATTTGTTTTCCTTTCTTGTGCTTGTACATTTTATTGTTTACGTTTCAAGTTATTCGTTTTAGTAGTTCTTGTGTATTGGATTTATATCATTGTAAAACTTTTGCCACTAACCCTCGCCTTTGGAAAGCTTGGGAACCATGAATCACAAAGAAGAGGCGTACATTTTAGTGAACCCAACATGAAGCAAACAACCTGAATATCTCTTGAATACAATAGACAGAATCCTTTAGCCTTGATCGTACGGTTGCAGACCTCATTTTCCATCATTTTCTCGATATCTGTGTAATTTTGCAATTGTTGGTATTTTGCCGCAATTGACGAAATAGTGCAACAATTGTCTGGTTTAATGCCGCAATTGATTTGAGGGTTTCACAATCTTTTCTATTATTTTCCAATCCTCTATTTTTGGTATTGTTCCGCAATTGACCGATCTATGCTGCAATCGCCTGCATATTGTTGCAACTGAGAGTATTCTGCCGTAATTGACAGAACTTTACCACAATCGCCAAAAGTTTGCCGCAATTGCCAAAAGGTTGCCGCAATCGCTAAAAGGTTGCCACAATAGCCAAAACTTTGCCACAATTGAGGGAAGGTATTTATGTTTTGCAAATATACTTTAAGTTATATTTTAAATATATACTTCCAGGATGTTTGAGAGCGGTTTTAGATATCTAGGAGTTAAAATGCAAAATCTAAATTTTTGAGGATTTTTAAAAAAGTCAGACTTAGTCAAATTTTAGGATTCAGCATGTGTTACTAACCTTATTGTTTCAGCTTGTGGCGTTGGAAACAGATTTAACAAAGCATACTAAAATTAACTCATTTGTTATTTTAGTGCTTAAAAAGAACATTGTATGCCAAACATCACAAATCTCACTTTGCCAATTTGGGCTTAAAATTGATGTGGGGACTAAAATTGAACAAGGCAAAAAATCTCTCAATTTGGTGCATTAAAAATTGAACAAGCAATCAACACCTACTCTTTGGGGCTTAAAATTGAACACTTGTGCTTGTATGGTGGTGTAGCTTAGTTCACATTTCAAACTTTCAAAGCTTAATCGATTTACCTTGTGTCTCGAGTTTTGGGTGTACTTGCACAATCTATTAGATTAGACACCTTTATACTTTTTAGAAAGGCCTATCCAGGGAATGTGCTTCTTCCTCGGAGAATGACCTTAAACCGGTAATCCTTCCGATCGGTATATAAACAAGGCGTGAACCAAAGTTTCGTCTTATCTAGCCAAGCTTGGGCGAAGTGTGTTGATGATAGTCTGGATCAGGTGAATATCCCTAAGGAGCCAGTGTGATCAAATAGGCTCTTAAGTGAGTCACACATGTACAAACTGATTGGATAGACGCCACGGACCCTTACCTTCTTAATTAGAGGCCAACCCGAGTTACCTCTGAACAGGTACCTTATTATAGTGCAAGGGGTTGTAGAATTTCCCCCCAAGATTCCCAACATATGTGTCCCACGGTATTTGTGTAGTGAAAGAGATCTTCACTCCATGACAATAATACCTAAAAATGGCAAAAACGTGGGCACCTACGTTGTGGACCTTCGTGTCCTAGTAGTGTGACAATTATTGTGTGAGCTAACGGACATTCAAGCATTGGGTCTATAACATTGTATTCTGAAGCCATTGACCTAGATTAATCTGACTGTTCATTGTTGAGACCTCGTGATAACCTTGCAACTTGAAAAAGTTGGAGAACATACACATTGTCAGTCTTCATTCTTCAAAACACAGTGTCTGTTGTGCTTGTTCTTTGATCAGTTTTTGAAAACGCAAAAAAAACATCCAAACTGTCAAAATGAGTCAAATGTGTTAAAGTCTAGGGTTGTCAAAGTCAATTGTCTTGCAAATCAGAAGCCTTGTTCTAGAATATCAAAATTGTCAAACAGTGGCACTTATCCTCTAGTCTTTTTAAGACTGTTCCCCTTTTACTGTAATTGCCTGCATTTTGCCATAATTGACGGAAGTCTGCCATAGTTAACTTGTTTATTGCCACATTCATCCTATTTATTACCACAATCGGTGATAAACAACCACAATCGACCATTTACTTTACTGCAATCAGTGGAGTTGTACCGCAATTGACCAGAGATACATTATTCTTGTTTTGACCTAAAAACCTTGAGAGAACTCTTTATTTGGTGTCCAAAACTAGTGTGTATCCTAGGAAAACGCGAAGAACATTGTGTGAATCTCTAAATATTAAAGATCATCCCTTCTCTGAAAAGCATGATTATTATCAAAAACATTGTTAGTTCGAAAGCTCAGACTCGAAATACCTTGATCTCATCATATCAAACATCATCATCTTTATCAAAGTGACTTTTTCCAAGGCAAAGGTCAACAAATCTTATCTTTTTACATCATCACCACTTTGAGATCAAGATATATCAAAATCTGTCCTTAGAATTACCCTTGTCCAAAACATAACTCAGACTTCCTTAGAAAGGATATTCTTCTTTGTTTGCTTTATATCACTTATTTTAGTTACAAAATCTGGACCACACTATGTCTCAAACACCTCATGGAGGGCTTACACAAGGTCAAAGGCTAGAACACAACCTGATGAGTCATATATCAATAGATTCCCCACTTGGGAAATAGAGAGAGAAGATGACCCTTTTGTAAACACCAGTTCTACTCTGTTCATTAAACAACCCCGTGGGGCAGCTCTTTTCCAAAATGTCACAGAAGAGGAACTAGAGGATATAAAGAAAGATGCTTATTCCACACAAGTAGTTGACATTGTTGTAGAGAGGAATCCTGAACGCTTCTTAGCCATGCTGATAAAGAAGGGAGTCAAACTCCCTGCTAAATTCAGTGTATCAACTATATGGCCTAAAAACCCTCTCGCAAGTCAAAACACTACTCAGCCTCCTCAGATATTGCCTGTTGTCTCTCAAATCTTCCCACCATTGGTTTTACCCACATTGACACAGATGATACCTAGTCAAACCAATGACACAAACCAGGCCAACACATCTTCCACTCAAAGCATGACAGGCTCGCAACTGAGTGCACCTGTGGTTACTAGTATGCTCCCACCTTCGGTCACATGGTCGGGGCAATCAAGCTCTCAAGCTATGCCTTCCATCACACCAAACACCAACTATTCTGAAACTATGTCGCTGTTGTAGTCAATTCATACTAGTCTTGGGATCAACACCTCATGCCCACAGGGATCCATCTATGCAGGTATGACTTACAGTCAATGCCCACCCAAGCCTACACCATTGCCCATTTCGACATCAATCCAACCTCCGCAACAACAACCCCAGCTTCAGTTGCCTCAAATCCAACCCTAGCAACAACAACCACAGCTTCAGTTGCCTCAAATCCAACCCCAGCTTTAGTTGCCTCCAATCCAACCCCAGCAACAACAACCCCAGCTTCAGTTGCCTCAATTCCAACCTCAACAACAACAACCCCAACTTCAACCCCAACCTTGGTAGCAACAATATCAACCCTAGCAGTATCAACCCCAGTTTCAACCACAACAGCATTCCCAAACCCAACAACAAACTCATCAAAACCCACCATGGGCTACTCATGTGCCCCCATTTCCATATCACTCGGTGGGAAATCAATATCAAGTCCCCAGGATGAAATCCTATGTTCCTACTCAAGGGACACAGAGGTGCAGCCTCATACCCACTACATCACATAGGAACATCCTCACACATCAACCTCAATATCAAACAGACATGTTAATGCAACAAATGCAAACCTTTCAAACCCAAATGATGGATATGCAAAATTAGGGGCAAACTAAATCCTACACTAGAGAGGATTTATACCCATACCCCTTTGACCATTCTCTCCACATGTCTCCATTCTCAAATCACTTCTCAGTATCAAAATTTGACAAATATAAGGGCAATACCAACCCTATTGAACATATCCAAGAGTTTTTTCTAGTTGCATCGAAGTCGCCCATGATGAGACATATTTAATGCGATTGTTCCCACAAAGTTTGGCTGGACCAGCAATGGAATTGTTCTCACATTTACCTCATGGCATTTAGTCTTGGGGTGAACTGGCTGAAAATCTCATAGCTCACTTCCATCATAACATCGAGCGCAAGGTCGGCCTCAAGGACCTTTTTGATATCAAACAGAAGGATGGAGAGTCTTTTATGAAGTTCCTACAGAGATGGAGGAATATGGAAAACCGCATAACATATGATGTGCCCGAACAAGACCTAATAGTCATGTTTGTTGACAATCTAATTCCAGACATGTCATTCACAACAAAATTACAGTTAGCTCCAAAATTCACACAACTCATCGAACAAGGAGTTTGTTGTGAGCAGAACTTAGTCAAATGAGGAATCCTTGCAGATCCAACACAAACGAATACAAACAAAAATGCAATGGACAAAGGTAAGTGGTGGAACAAAAACAAAAATGTCACTAGCGATGGTGTTATTGATGTGAAGATAGTCAACTACGCACAACCCAAGGTGTCATTGCAAGGTGCACCTGTGGCCAACCAACAACCCACAGGGCCCACTCATCAAGCATACACCCAAAACCAACCTCCCCCTGTACAAGCGGCTGCTATGTCAAACAGTCAACAACAGAATCAACGCAGACCACGATTTCAATTCCAGCAACGATATTTCACACCACTAGGAGAGCTGATAGAATCAACTTTACGCAAGTTGATACAATCAAACACTATCACTCTCCCAGAAATCAGGGAATTTGAACAAGATGCAAACAAACCAAGATGGTATAATGACAAAGACTTCTGTGAGTTTCATCGGGTGAAAGGGCACAAAACGTCTAATTGTTTCTATTTGAAACACGCTATCCAAGATCTGATTGACATAGGGGTCATCAATGTGACAAACACCCAAACCAAAGGTACAACTAATCACACTATCTTCAATGATACCTTTCATGATCACAACAAGGGAAAAGCCTCCGAGTCTGGTGGACAGACAAAACAAGTCAACTATACATATGCCAACAGTGATAATGTTATTAATTGCCTCAATCCTTCAAATAGCTATGTGGCTACAATCACTATCAAAGACCAAGGTAACAAATGTGCTGTAACAATGCGTCGTGCCAGAGTCATCTTGCAAGGAGTACCATCCTCATCTACTGTATCTGCCAATCCTAAAGCAAACTCATATCCACAACCAAGCATAGTGGATCAACTAAATCGTACACCTGTCCAGATCTCCATGTTTGACCTATTGCGCATATCTCTACAGCATAAACTGGCACTTGACCAAGCCCTTCAGAATGCAGTTATCCCAAGTGACATAACACCTGAGAGCTCCCAAATGATGGTTAACCATATAGCTGCTAACAAACATGCCACATTCACAGACCGTGATGTGCCGCCACATAAACCCCTGCATAATGATCCTTTGCACTTACTGGTCCAGGTCCACAAAAGTGCTATCCGTAGGGTCCTTGTTGATGGTGGAGTTGGGTTAAACATCTGTACTCTAAAGTTAATCAAGCAACTGGGCTATTCAGAATCAAGCATTGATGTCTCAAGGAGGATAAATATCAAAGCTTATGATGAAGAGGAAAGGTCCTTTAAAGGTATTATCATTCTACCTATTTGTATCGGTCCAGTGGTAAAAAACACTCCCTTCCAGATCCTAGATCTTGAGTTGGGATACAACATGCTACTAGGGGGACCCTGGATACATGAAATGCAAGATGAACCTTCGACATACCATCAATGCATCAAGTTCCCTCACCAGGGAGAGGAAATCATCATAGAGGGAGATCCCAATCCTTTCCAATACTGTAACGCGGTCCAAATCAGCACTGATAACCAAGTACCATCAAACCAAGATGCAAGCATCCCATCCTGTTTAGATTCAAATCCTAAGGATGTCACACGGACAGCGGGAAAGATAGCCATTAACCAAGACGCAAGTATCCCCTCCTCTTTAGATTTAAATCCTAAGGATGTCACACGGAAAGTGGGCAAAATATCAATCACCGACAAAGGTTGTGGTGAGTACAGATATGAAGAGGTTTTCACCATCACGCACATGCCTCAGAGCCAGAGAACTTATGGCATGCCACAACCTGTTATTGTAACAGAAACTCCGTAGCCTGTTCTATTCAGATGTCTGCCCAGAACCTTTGTCAGATGGGGAGACATAGCAGAAGAAAATCCATTTGAATAATATATCAGTACATGGTTATACCAAGACCCACAAGAGACAATCCGATAAACCCTACCCCTGTCGAACTATGGTAATGGTTATACAATGTTACAAAGATTTGGGTATGATGATACAACTGGGTTAGGGGCAAGACAACAAGGCATAATGGAATTGTCTTTCCCACCAACCCAAAGAAACAAGAGAGGGTTGGGCTATGGGCAACAAAGAACCGGTCCTATAATCCAAGGCATCCAAGTTGATCAGGAACAAATAGCAGAGATGCACCGGGGGCACAACACAAAACATGTCTTGATAAGCAACATGGGTGGTCCCACAATAGTGTGTCCCACTTTTTTGAACATCCTGATTTTTGCTGAAAGTGCACATTTTTAAGAAAATATGATGATTTAAGCCTTGAGAGGTCCCATTTGAAGGATTATATTCAAAATGGCTAGATAAAAGCCTCTTGGATCAAAATCCCTTTGGTATAATCCCTCTACTCCTCACTCACACCTATAATCGAGTCTCCTTTGAACCCATCAAAATGCTGACAAAAAATTTCTTTGACATTAACTTTTTGTGGGATCAAATAAATTCATTTGAAAAACCCAAATACATGATGATAGTACTTCGAGAAAGCTTTCCAATGATTATGAGTTATATATATTGTGAGTTTATTGAGACTTTTATTTTTAAGTTTTACTAAACATAGGTTGTCTGACCATTTAGCGACTTCTCTATTCGACACTTCTGGAAAAATAGTACATTAGGGAAAAATTTTTTATAAAAAATATCTATGAAATAGGTATTTATGTTACTTTTCTACCCAAAAAAGAATAAATGAATTTAAACATATAGAGATAGAGTTAGAGCGATCAAAGTGAACCTATGTCCAAATTATAATTAATGTCACTTCATAACTCAATAAACTATTAAATATTCAACCAAATTGAATAAAACCAAATGGATTCCCTAGATATTTGTGTTACAAACCTAAATTCAAAATAATTATGTTCTTATTAGTTTTATGAAAAAATTTATGTTGATCAAAGTGAGTGTCACTCCTGAAAAATCCTAATTTTTTACAAAAATATTTTTGAAAGAGAAGGAAAAATGGATACAAATAAATTCCATTTTTTTTTTTTTAAATATATTTATAAATTAGAAAGAAAATGCTAAAAGTCACTAGTTTACATCATCTTCAATTTCTTAATGGTTTTACGACAACAAATGTCTGAAAGCAAAGTTTTTTTTTTAGAATGTTCATTTCAGTGTCAAAGTTGGCCAAAAAGTGGGACACAGTTTTGTGAGATCACCCACATACTAGCACAGTTGTTTCCCACCGAAGAGGGAACCACACAAACATGAATAGACCTCCACATAGCAATTGATGATAATGAAGGAAGTGAGACATCTGACGAGCGTTCTATCGAGACTGACTCCCACGAGTATGAGTGGAGATCCCTTCACGACTTTGAACCGTCGATCCCAGATTATTCCCCTTAGTCAGACATTATCATAAACCTAGAAGACTTATTTGACCAACTATCCATCGCCGAACAACCCTGCATAGATAAGCATGTCATTTATCATTCCTCAAGTGGTGCGTCCACATCACAACTCAGTTTTGTAGGAACCGTATCTATAGTCCCTTTCAACCAACTAGAGTCAAACAACCATGAAAGTATCTATCTTGTACACCCAAAGCTAATAGAGTGGAATCAACAAGGACCACCTGATTTGGATGTCTTCAAGAATGATGAGGCTATTGCTGATTTCATGGGAGTTAGGGAAGGCATGCCATCAAGAGACCACAAGGCAGGCTTGTTCATTGACCTTAGCAGAGCGGCATATTTCGGGGAGGCAACTCCTCTTTCCAGTCCACAAGAGAAAAAAGAACAAAAAAATGATAAAAAGCTAAAACAAGACGTATCTTCTAGCGAAAACCTCACTGAGGTGCTAGAAGATGGAAAGAAGGAACTCCTCCCCTTGATAGAGGAGAAATTGACATTACTAGCAGAAGATACAGAGGAAGTCTATTTGGGAGATGACAAGAACCCAAAGAACATATATTTGGCAAAATCACTCACCCCTGAGGAGAGAGAACAGTTTATTAGCTTCTTTAAAGCAAGGATGATCAATTTTGCATGGTCCTACTCGGATATGCCAGGGTTAGATCCAAAGCTAGTACTACACAATCTCCCGTTGCTACCCAACGCCAAACCTGTCAAGTAGAAGCTGAGAAAGATGCATCCCCATGTTGCATTGCTAGTCAAGGCAGGGTTGAAAAAGCTCCTAGATGCCAAGTTCATAAGACGAAGACCATACACAGACTAGATATCTAACTTGGTGCTAGTTACAAAGCATAGTGGTCAGATACGGATTTGCACAGACTTCAGAGATCTCAACATAGGTTGTCCCAAGGATGACTTTCCTTTACCCAATATTGATATGATAGTAGATCTAACCACTGGACATCAAATGCTATCACTCATGGATGGCTTTTCAGGGTATAATCAGATAAGGATCATGCCAGAAGACCAACATAAAACAACTTTCACATGTCCTTGGGGCACTTACTGTTGGAACATCATGTTGTTTGGTCTCAAAAATGCTAGTGCGACATATCAAAGGGCTATGGCAACTCTATTTCATGATCTCATCCATAAAACAATGGAAGACTATGTGGACGACATACTAGCCAAGTCAATGCTTCGCAAGGATCATCTACAATTATTGGGACCAATCTTTGACAGAATGCAGGAATTCAAGGTCCGTCTAAACCCAAAGAAATGTGCATTCGGTGTCACAGCTGGAAAGCTACTGGGGTTCATAGTGTCACATAGAGGCATCAAAGTAGACCCAGAGAAAGTCAAATCAATATTGAACATGTCTCCACCATCGAACCTGAGGCAACTAAGAGGGTTACAAGGAAGGCTCCAATCAACCAGGCACTTCATAGCTCAGCTAGCAGACAAGTGCCACCCATTCCAACATCTACTGCACAAAGATGTCAAATTCATATGCACCGAGCAATGCAAACAAGCATTCTAAATACTCAAGGACTACCTCCTCGAGTCTTCTATATTGGTGCCACCAGTCTAAGGTAGAACTTTGCTTCTATATATCTCAGCAACAAAATCAGCATTAGGTGTACTCTTGGCACAACATGATGACACAAGTAAAGAAAGGGGCCATCTACTATCTAAGGAGAACATTGGTAGGATATGAGCTCAACTATATGCCAATTGAAAAGTCATGCCTTGCAGTTGTCTTCGCTTCCCAGAAGATGAGACATTATATGTTGAGTCACCAAACAAAGTTGATCACACATATTGATCCTTTAAAGTGCCTCCTAAGCAAAGCAGCGCTCACTAGATGACTTGCAAAGTGGGTAATGATCTTAAGTGAGTTTTACGTTGAGTACGTAGACAGAAAGGCCATCAAAGGGTAGGTAATCACATATCAACTAGCAGAGGCACCCATTCAGGACCATCAGCCTATTATTTTTGACTTTCTTGATGAATCTATTATGACACTACAACCAGTCTTCGAGGTATGGAAACTCTATTTTGATGGGTCATGCACGAACCATGGTGCGGGGGCAGGGATAGTGCTTATCACTCCAAATCATGATACAATTCCAAAGTCTTTCAGACTCAACTTCCCATGCACAAACAATATAGCAGAATATGAAGCACTGGTCATCGATCTAAAGATAGAAATTCAATGGAGAATCAAGAACCTTAAGGTCTTTGGAGATTCATAGTTGGTCATCAGTCAAGTCAACAATGATTATACGACCAAAGACGAGAAGCTAATACCATACAGAGCACAAATGGAAACACTACGCACCAAGTTCCATTACATCTTCTTTGAGCAAGTCCCACGAGCACAGAACAAAGCTGCAAACGCGATGGCTACCATGGAATCATTGATTGATATGCCAGGTAACGAAACAAGATTCAAGTTTCTAGTAGAGCAACTCTTGGTGACATCACATCAAGCATCCATCACAAAATCAGCATGCGTCCTTGTTGGTTCTGAAAACCCATGGTACCAAGATGTATATAACTACCTCCAAAATAGTGTCTTACCTCCCAACTTGTCTAGAAACTAGAGGAAGTCCCTCATCCACCAAGCCTCTAGGTATACCATCCTCTCAACTACTTTATATAGACAAAGTCTAGATGGAATGCTACTACGATGTCTCACTTCCACGAAATTCTAGAGAGTGTTGTACGAGGTACATGAAGGAATTTGTGGAACCCACAAAGGTGGCGACATCTTAGCTAAGAAGATCATCCGCATGGGATACTATTGGCCCACAATAGAGACCAAAGCACACAAACATGTACAGAGGTGTAGATAGTGTCAGATTCATGGAGACCTCATCCATGCACCAACCCAAGAACTAAATCCTATCACATCACCATTGCCATTTTCCATGTGGGGATTTGACCTAGTGGGAAAAATTACACCTTTAGCAAATGGACACAAATACATCATAGCAGCAACAAATTACTTCACCAAGTGGGTGGAAGCAATTCCCCTCACTTACATAACTAGCAAGCAAATAGCAATGTTCATACTTAACCACATTATCTGTTAATACGGGATCCCTCAAACTATCCTGACAGATCATGGTACACCTTTCCAAAAAAAGGATGTTGAAGAGCTATGCGAACAATTCCATATAAAACAAGGGTTCTCCTTATTTTATTATCCTCAAGGGAATGGCCAAGTCGAAGCTACAAATAAGACAATCTTGAAAATCTTGAAGAAAACAGTGGATGAATCAGGACGAGGCTAGCATTTATAACTTAGTCCCACATTATGGGCACACAAAACTAGTGTGAGAACACCTACAGGAGCCACTCCTTTCTCCCTAGTCTATGGATCAGAGGTGGTATTACCCCTCAAAGTAGAAATCTCATCCCTAAGGATATCTTTGGAGAACTTGATTACAAATGAAGACTACAGAGTAGCAAGGCTCAGTGAACTGGAGTTACTAGATGAAAGAAGACAACATGCCTCCAACCACTTACAAGGCTATTAGAATCACCTTAGAAGGAACTATCATAAGAAGGTGAGGCCACAAACATTTGAGGTAGGAGACCTTTTCCTCATGGAAAATCAAAAGAACCAAGCAGAACAAGTCAAACCGAGAAAGTTTGAGCCTAACTGGCTAGGACCATATGTCATTGTCAGCTCTACCCAGAGTGGGGCATTCATACTAGCGACACTAGAAGGAGATCAGCTCCTATGATTCATCAACAACATGCACCTCAAGAGGTTCTATGCTTGAGGTCTCTATGGTTAAGGCACCTATCTACATATCCAAAAAAACAAAAAAATCAGACAATACAAAATGTTACCTTGGTGAAAACCTGGCAAATAGGCACTTTGGCGACAACAACAAAATCAAAAAAGAAAAAAATGAAAGAGAAACAAAATCACTCTCTTAGTGAAACCTAAAAAATAGGCGCTATTGAGTAGGTACCTTGGTGAAAACCTGGCAAACAGGCTCCAAGTGTTCAAATCCAACTTCACCATCAATGAACTCCAAGCTCCAAAAGCTTGAGCACACTTCAAATGCAAGACTGACTACCCAAGCTATATTCAAAAGCACACTCCCCTCTAAGCACCAAGAACTTACCCATGGTTAATACTGGTCCACCAGACTAGGGGCATTTCTAAATATCCTGAAAAAATCCAAAAAAATCAGAAAACTCATCAAAAATCCTAAAAATATCAAAAATCCTAAGGAAATCAATCTTCATCAAAAACATTCAAAAATTGCAAAATCACAAGCTATAAAACCAACTTGGTTATCAAGAGAAAAAAGGGTGATCATGCCCAGTCAATCAATGTCACAATCATGAGCTTTGTAAATCAGCAATAGGCTCATCTAACACAGCTTTATCAATCTATCAAATCAATCAGCAAGCAACTGGCGACCAAGCCAAGCTATCAATTGTCACAATCATGAGCTTTGTGAACCAGCATGCGGCCCATCTGACACAGCTTGATCAACTTCCAACACGATCACAATCAATCAATCAAATCATATCAATCGTCTTACATAGTGATGGATATGCTCAAACCAAACATGTCAGTCTTATATGAGTAATCTATTACCGAAACCAGACACACTCAAGCAATCAAGCCAATCAAGCCTATCCAAAGAGTCGAGCCAATCAAGAGAATCCAACTACATCAAGGAACCATCCAAAAATGTTGACTAGGTCAGTTAGTCGGTCAGATGTCAGTCTATATTTCACAGTTATGTTCTTACGCTACTTCAGGATCCACCATGTGAGGAGAGTAGTTATGATAGATCATAACTTATTTTCTTTGATTGTTGTATGTTGAATGTCCACTTCAATTTCAGGGTCATGATGATTTAGGATAAATGTGGTAGGTGCTGTCACTTATCAAGAAGCCGCGCAGTTCCACAATCTGAGCTTAACCTTGGGAAAGAATTGGACATTCCTTCTCTTTTATTTTGCTTGTTTGGTTTATAGAATCAAGAGCTCGCAGCGCTATTCAGATGGACTCTGAGTGCGTTGGAGCTCTATCTTGGTTTCTATGGTCTTTTCTTTTATGTTGCAATCAAGAGCTTGTGATGCTATCCAGATGGACTCTAGGGGTGTAGGAGTTCTATCTTGTTTGCTTTGGCTTTCCCTTTTCGGAATAAAGAGCTTGCAGTGTTATCCAGATGGACTCTGGGTGCATAGGAGTTCTATCTTGACTTCCTTGTTTCAGTTTTTCAAAGGACAAAGCAGTATGCAGATGGTCAATATCTGGGTTCTTTTGGCTCTCTTTCTTTTCAAACATGGAACATAGCTGAACCCAGATGGTCAATATTTGGGTGCACTAGGTTCTCTTTCTATTCAATCTCTCTACTACTTCCTCTTATAAAGAGGTCGTAGCGGTATCTAGGTGGTATGTGATCTAGATACATTGGACTCTCTTTGGAACTTCAGAAAATACAAAAAAAGATGCAATGATGACAAATATTGGAAACAGGGGCAGCGACTTGGGACACTCATCCTTTCTATCAATTCATATCTATCAAAAAAAAAGAAAAAAATCCTTTCTATCATTCCATTCCATTAGATCAATCTCAGAGAACATCTATCCAAACTAACTTCTTTCTAATTAACACATGCATTACTCAGATATTTTGTGCATAATAGATTGCATTCATTCCATTTAAGTGCATCAGAAAATGAAAAAAACATAGTAGTTGCATACATGGTAAATCATAAATCACATGCATCCATAAGCATCAAACATGAAAAGAAAATCATCCATCTACGATTTTGCATCATAGGAATCATATTGCATATACATCTCATCATGTAAAAAACCAACTCATATAGAAACATACATATAGCAAATAAACCAATGCACATCATATCAAAAACACTAGCTGCATCATCCATCTATCCATCTACGAGTTTGCATCATAGGAATTATATTGCATATACATCTGATCATCTAAAAAACCAACTCATATAGAAACATACATATAGAAAGTAAACCAATGCACATCATATCAAAAACACTAGCTGCATCTCATATCAATCAAAAATATCTGAGTACAATGAACAGTCGCAAGTCTGAACAAAGGATGGTAGTCAACATATATATCAATAAATATCAGTGTGTCGGGATACAAAAAATGGATACTACTCAGAGTATATCAAATGAACATCACTACAAAAATGGTACATGATACATAATGGGTGAAGCATCAAGATCAACATGTGCTACCCCCATCCTCGCTAGGAGGTGGATGAGGAGGTGGCATATCAGAAGCCGGTCTCTATGATGAACCAGGAGCTCTAACACCATTGCTCTCTGATTTCTGCGCTCTACTAGATATCTGAGAGGCTGTGTAACTGGGCACTCTCTACTCTGCAGGAACTGCACCCTCATAGTGGCACCTCCAATACTCGATCTCTCTCTGTGGATCACGCCCAGATCTATAGTATCAGTCCAGAACATCTCGGTGAGAGGCATCCTGAACACTATCAATGAATGAACGCACCTCAGCTCAAGCCTGTCGCTCTCTGGCCTCGGCCGCTGTCACCTTGGCCTCTAATGCAGTAGCACAGGCATTGACAGAAGCAAGTTTGGCCTATAGATCCTATACCTGCTAAGTGATTCACTCCAACTCTGAGGAATCCACCTCCATACCTCCCATGGCCACATCCATATCCCCCTCCTCGGCCCTGTCCCCCAAACCCTCACCTCCTCTCCCCCTAACAACCCAATAATCATCATCACTCTCAGAACTCCCAACCAACCTACTGCCAGAATTGCTACTACTAGTCGAAGAACTCATCCCTGCACTCTGCTCATCTAAAGCCTCCATATCTATGTCTCCAATCTCAACATCTACATTCTCGATCACCACCCTGTCCTCCTCTCTCAGAGCCAAAACAACACCAGTCCGTCAGCATACTCTCTGCACAACTTGAGGTGCCTCCTCCTCCATCGCCTCCTCATCCTCTAAAATAGTACTCAAGCCAACCCTTAGAGTACTGGAACAACTGCCACTCCCCCCCCCCCNACCAGGATCATCTCCCCCATCATCTCCCCTCCCCCTACCACCATCTCTCCCACCGTCCCGTCCACCATCTCGGCCTCCAACCCTCCCTCTTTCACAACCACCATCCCTCCCTCCATCCCGACCTCCCCTCCCTCATCGTACCTAACGGTGCCTCCTCATGAGCGTCCCAACAACAAGATGAGAGAAATCTGTGAGTGCAACTGGTCAAGTCTGGGCCCAATGAGCATCAAACTGGGGAGTAGTGCCTACAAAGATATGAGATTCAAATATCAGTACCACATCAAATAAAAGGCAACGGCATATAGAGCAGATAGATTATTAGAGCAGTAAAGAAACTAAATAAGAGATGTGAAGTAAAAAACAAACCTGCATCAATAGTGGTTGATCGCCATGTCCACGCAACAAGAAGTAACCCTGCAAACTTAGTACGGGCAACATCAAGTGATACAACACCACCCCAGACGGTAGAGTCCCTCGACCTACAAGCAAAGTAATTATAAGAGTCGGACACATCCTGCCGCTCACCAAACTGATGCAACACCCTGTCGATGTTGTGAAAGTCAATCATGTGCACATGATCAGTCACACGACCAATAAGATATCTCTGCTGTCGGCAGAAGGGAAGATGGATGTCCTCTCCATCCCAGACAGGGCAATCTCTATAAGGCCTCCATATGAAATATGGAATCATATCCAGCTACTGACGCCAATACACCAAATGACCCATGTGAGTCTGAACAATGGCTCCATCATACATGTACACATACAACATGTCAGCTAGCAGAGCACATGTACCAACAGGATGACAAATAGCTATGTGCTCCCACGCCCATATTTGGAGGAGGGTAGCACCACAGCCGAGCAACTTACCATTAAGGTAAGCCGCATAAAACATATGAAAGTGCATGTGAGCCAACATGCATGGCCCCCAAGCATAAATAGTATGATCCCTGACCATACTATGCAAAACAGTACCAAAACTGACAGAAAATCCACGCTGCCAACGATCGGGGCATAAGATGCCACAAATCAGACTGCCTAGTAAGGTGGACAGTCTATCGAGGCGCAAACCAAATCTGGACCATGGAATTTCATAAGCACTAGATAATCCAAGCCGATCTTGGGGCAATCCAAAAAGCTCCGTCAAGGAAGCAATACCAGAATGGGTGGCATACTCAACAAGCGCACCCTGGATTGGAAGCTGGAGGATCCCATACACATCCTCCAATGTGACAGTACACTTGCCAGTGGGTAACCAGAAAGTGGATGTCTCAGAATGCCAACGCTCTACAAGAGCGGAGATCAGACCCCTGTTGGTCGTGATCTCTGGGATATAGCATATCCCATACAATCCTAGGTCCCTAAGAACCGACCTCTCATCCTCCGAGAGCTAGAACCTGTAAACAAGACCCGCTGGTCTTGACTCCCGACAGCGCAGAATCTGCCCGACAAACTGCACACAGAAATAAATTAGAAAAATATCAGTATCAGTCATTCAGGAAAATGTCAGAAGCCAGAATATGCAGATATCAGACAAGGAAATCAGGTAGACAGTTCTAAAAAAGCAATTGCGGCAATAAACACTTCTACTGCGGTTCACTTATGCGATTGTGAAATATCATTATCAATTGTGGCAAAAAAAACTCAATTGCGACATCCAAATAGACATAGTGCGGTACACTTATCGAATGCGGCACTTAACCGACAATTGCGGCATTCAAACCGCAATTGCGGCAAAACCGCAAACGATTGCGACACCATAAGCAAAAATTCAAAAAACAAATTTTTTTCAAAGCAATAAATAAAGGCATTAATGACACAAATATCAAGAAAATTCACCGAACGCCCTGCACCAGCTGGTCTCTGATACATCCGGACCTGGTCGGATATGTGAGTGACTCTAGGTAGGCATACCATCGCATGAAAACAAGAGGAAAAACATAGAAAACTAAAGACTAACTCACCAGGAAATCAAGAGCTCCAAGAAGGCAATGTGACAAATGAATGGCTCTCTTGGCTTTTTATAGGGGTTCCCACAAACCCTAATTTCACTAAGAGGTCTAAATTTTCTTCCCGGTCCCCGGAAACTTCCACACTCAATATCAGGGGCAATATAAGGCATTTTTCAAATCAGTCAGCTACCCAGATTTAGAAATTACGGTTTCAACAAATTAACGCTCATGTCGAGGATTTTCGCTCAAATTTGTTGAGGGGGCATAAATACACCTACTATCCTTGGGGCAAGCTGAGGCACGATCAAAATCAAAAATTCTTTGACACACTATGATAAGTCACATCGCATCAAAGAGGGGCAAATGTATACACCCAAAAATGGACAGGCTTGCGACTTTACATTAAAAACACTAATTTTCATCTATTAATTAATGGTTTTTTAATCATTAATTAATCATCTATTTTCCTCTATATTCATTCCCCAAATCATCTAATCAAATTCCCAAAATTAATTAAATAATTAATTTTATTTAATTAATTAACCTTAATTGATTAATTATCATTAATTAATTAATTAATTAATTAAATTCAATTTCCTATAGTTTAAATTCAAATATTTAAACTTACAAATTAAAATTTTCTAATTAAATTAATTTAATTTCATCAAATAAAGAAATTCTAAATAAAAAAGAATTCAATTATCTCACATGTTGAAAACATTAATTAAATAAATGAATTAAATATTCATTTATCTTCAAAGAGATAACTCCAATCAGATCACATGGGTTACTCCACCCACCTCTCTAGTCCACATGGGTAACTTCACCCACCTCTTCAGTTAAAAAAGGCAACTCACAATTAGCTCTTCAGTCAACCAAACTCTGTCTCCTCTTTACCAATTACAAAGGTGGAGTTAACTGATGGCTTCTCTAGTTCCCTTTGATCTTAACTGTTCATCTCCCTATCTCTGGAATTGATCTCAACTGTTCATTTCATCCTCAATTCCTATATAATAAACCCTTCATAACCATTTGAAGGATCCTGGATTTCAAGCTCTCGTGCGCCATTACGATGTCAGTTTGGTTCTAGCATTCAATCCATCTTGCGATCACACACACATTTCAAGTATCAAATTCTCGACGTTTCTCAAGTCATAGACACTGCCCACACAAATACTAAGCATCAAAAACAACATTTCAGAAGGAGTAGAGAGAGAGACAATAGAAGCTTCAAGCGCTTCAGGGTTTGCATTCATTTGTTTTCCTTTTTTGTGCTTGTACATTTTATTTGTTACGTTTCAAGTTATTCATTTTAGTAGTTCTTGTGTATTGGATTTATATCATTGTAAAACCTTTGCTACTAACCCTCGCCTTTGGAAAGCTTGGGAACCATGAATCACGAAGAAGAGAGGCGTACAGAAAGCTATAAAAGATGTCTAAGTTGGGAGAAAACTAGCAAATTTGGCTAATTTGAAATAGTCAAGAGTAACATTATCAACTCCATGTTATGCTTTGACCGATCTCTTTAGAATTGTTGATTAATCTACTCACAAAACAACAAGAAGTCGATAATTGAATAATGAAAACCAACAAAAGTATTTCAAGAGTGTTATGTTTCTAAATAGGGGAAAGGACCCAATACCTGAACGTGTTCTAATGGCTGTGATTGCAGTAGTTGATTTAATATACCTATATTTTTTAATTTAATACCCACACCTTATGAATTAATGCACTTTGTTTTTACAACATTGTACTAATAATTGTGACTTTAAAGTTATTATTACTATAAGGACTACCCAAAATTTGAATGAATGTATCCTTAGTTGTAAAAAGTAACCAATCATGTGATGTCGCATCAGTTGTACAAGTATGGGTGTCCTTTTTGCATGACCATTGGTCTCACCTCTTTTTTGGTTATTTTGGACACCTTGGCAAAAAACATGCTGATGTGGCATCATATTTGATAATGTGGCCTTGAAATCTTAGTTATAAGTAGGGGACTCACCAAGTAAGCTACTACAAAAAATGGGAGTGATTTGAAATTTACACATAGGATTTTGAGAAGCACAAAGTTAGGGTGCTCAACTATTAATTCCTCTCCCATACTTCATTATTGTTTTGGATTAATATAAAAAAAGGTTTCTAAGGGGACCTAAAACCCTGAATGCCCCCTAAACACACAATGTACCAGCCAAGAAACAAGCCAACAAGGAAACAAGCTAGCCTCCCAATCCAAAAAATAAGAAACCGTTGCACTAGATAAAGCGATGGATTTCAGCAGTTGAAAGAAAGAAAACTATATGTTTGTCTTTCAGTAAGGTCCAACCTTCATCAACTCTAGCACCCTCATCCTGCCAGCACAATGAATCTAAAACTGAAGATTCAACACCCAAAAATGGTATTGAATCTTCTAGCGAAATAGCCAACATAAGGCTAGTTTTAGACCCAACTAAAGGGAGATCTCAAAATTTGCTTGCAAACCCAGAATCAACAACTACCAAAGAAATAGCAGGGCCAACAAAACCAATAATCGCAAAACCACCAACAAAAATCCTGACACCATCTACCAAAGCACAAGCAGGTTGAGTGCTACCAGAAGGGTACACAGGACTAGAACCAACAACCACAACAAGCTGATTAGGACACAAGTCATCCACCTCAACAGTAGACACTTTAGTTCCTAAATCAGGAACAACCTCCTTCCCAGGATGAGAGGAGCTTTTAAGGACTGTGTAATGTTGGGTGGAGGCAACCTTCCATCAAGGAGAATTTTCCTTCTTCTCGGTATCAAAGCCACATTGGGATAAAATGTGGCTAGTCTTAAAACATTTTTGACACCTAAAAGGAATACCTTCATAATCAAGTTGTTGGATCCAAGATCCCAAGGATTATTCAATTTTGATTTCAGCTGGAAAACCCTTCGAGGTGTCAAGATCTACCAATATGCTAGAAAAAGAAGAATGACATATATTATAAGAATCATGATCCAACAACAAAAAGTCCCCCAAAGCCTCACCCACTTCCTATAGGATAGAATTGTGTCATAGATGAAGGGGGACGTTAGGGAGCCTAACACATATAGGGATCTTACTGAAGACTTCAGAGGAAGGATGGAAATTGGGGTGCCAGGGCTTAACCATAAGTATAAATTTGTCATCCTCCTAGCAAAAGAAGTAATCACATGCCATCTTAGATCGATCCTCAGCATTGTCAAAATTTTCTATGAAAAAACCTTTTTCCATTGGAAATATATGAACAATACCTAATAATATTGGTTCCCATTTTTGAGAAACCTAGTCATGAAGTTGGGGAAGGCTAGGCCAGAATTCCCGAAAATTCATATCAAAGTGTGAGACTTAAAATTATCAGTGTTGTTTGCCAAGTCTCCTTCGACCTCTGAAGAAAGCTTTATAGAGAGAGAACAACACACTAGAACCAGAACATAGGACTCATTGCCAGTAGAATCTCAAATTCCTTTCCCACCCATAGTCATCTTGGAAACAACCTTGGAAAAAGACCCTGCCGCAAGAGAATTTTGCGGGCCAGAAGCCCCAATAACATTCGAAGGAGAAAACAAAATGTTCTCCCAAAACTGAGAGTTAGCAAGGACATTGGCAGCAATAGAAAGATTTGCAGCGACCGATGCATGGGGACCAGGGACCCCAAGATCCAAGAAAGAACCATCCACCTCATATCAAAAACCCTTGACCTTGGGGAGATTCATTGCAGAAAGTGTTATAATTTATCGAATTCATAAGCCAAGATCACCTACAACATAATAACCTGTCACAAAGTAAAGAATGGAGACACAACTCAGAATGTCCAAGAAATATGAAATATCATTAAGAGAAGGAATTGAGAGAATTCCCAAGAGTGATTCAATAATTACAAAGTGATCAATCCTTACAAAGGAGATCAAAACCCTAAGGCCCCATTTGTTTGGTGGAATTGGACCGGAATTGGGTGTGTCACTTCCACTTTTTCCTCAAATTCACCATTTGGTTGCCAAAAATTAAATTCTGATTTGGGCGATGAAACCCAATTTTGACCCAAAAATGGGCAGCACCATCTTCCCACCAAATAGGTGGAATTTGAAATTAAAATAAGGTTTTTGATTAATTTAACTCCATTTTATCTTTCTGTCGAGTCCGCCATCTTCCCATTTTGTTTTTTTAACCCCATTTTATCTTTCAGTCAGGTCCACCGTCTTCCCATTTTGATTTGGGGGTTTGTGAATGTGAGAAATGAAGATATGAGGGTTTGCGAATGTTTTCAGAGGGTTTGTGAATGTGAAGATCCGAGGGTTTGCGAATGTGATCTACACCTTCAGTTGTGCCTCCATTTCACTTTCTTTCCACTGTTCTCTATGTAGTGGCACGCCAGCGAAGAGGTAAGTCAAGGCCACACTGCCATAACCACAAATTTCACATTCTTTTCCTCTAGTCTTTGATGCTCAATATCATGGCTTTTCTAATATTTTTGGCACTGTTATTCTGAGGAAAGAGATGTTTGTTCTTAAGCCCGATACCTCTATTTTTTGTAGCTCTATTTCCCATTACATATGCTTTGTTTTTTTGGAGAATGATTATAGGTGAGTTGTAACTATATATTTACTGCTCTCTTCTTCAAATCATGTCACTCATTGGTGTTTTACTGTTATAAAAGACCCTTGTACCCTTTGAAAAATAAAATAGAGACTGTGGTGTTTTGAAGATGATTCCAAGTTGAAAATACTACAAAATGTGCTTCATTCTTCATATTGTTCATGGCTCTCTCATATTTGGTTTTTTTTTATGAGACCATTTGAATGAGGGGTTTCAAGATTCTGGTCTAAATTCTTTGCTCTTCATATATTTGTACCATTAGGGCACAACCCTTCACATTTTACATTAACAATAGAAAAAATCTCAGATATCATTTCCTCTCTACATTTCCCTATTGGCCGCCTCCACAGAGCCTTCATTTCAAGCTTTAAAAGTTTCTATGCAAGCTATGGTTGTATTATTTGTGTATATTCTACAAAGATTTTATGAGATCTCCGGTGATAGACTGCCTTTGTCTCTTGTAAAAGGAATCAAACTAGTCTACTCTTGTGAAATCTGTGGTGATTCATTGTATTTTGTATCTCTGTGACCATCCCCACTACCGCGGTATGTATACCCTTAAACAATGTTTTGTGAATTTTGAGTGTTAAACTACACTAATCACTTTAAAACTGAAACAAGGGTTTTGAATTTCCCCTTCATATATGATATTTTAGAAGATCTTGATCATTCTTTATTTTGAAGTTTATACCAAGCATATGGATATACTACTATTTTTTATTTACTATTACCTCCTCATTTAATTGTGGTAAGACTTGTTTGAAACCCTTCAGTTCATTGTCAAAAAAATGTTGCTAATAATCAAATCATGTTAGTCTTTTACTCATTAAAGTTGGGTTTCTGAATAGAAGCATACTGTTCCAAAACACAAATGAAAACTTCTTAATTTTGTACTGAGGATAGGCTTTTGATTTTGTAATATTATTTTGAACCATTATCATCATGAGTCATTACTTTCCTTGATCAAGAATCACCGTACCTTTTATTTTTCTCCTTGGTTTTATTCATAATAATAGTGATGTCTCCACATTATAAGCATCCCATATCCCATTTCATATAACCTTGCATTAAAATTGCAACCGTATTGTTCCTGTGTCGTGCCATATCCACTCACAAAATTAACAAATCATTTCTTCTTGATAACACTGTAACTGTGACAATTTCCTTAAAATCTACAATACTACAACAACACATCTGTGATATGTTCTTGCCATGATTCATGACATGGAATCATGACATGATGATTGCCTACTGATCCTATTTCTATTATGATATAAATACTTTATTAATGTATCTTCTAGCCAAAAATCTATGTATTCCTATTCTTTTCATCTATAATGAGAGTGATGATCTTGATGCACTCTTACAACATGAGTTCTTGCTACATAATTTATTGAAATCTATATGCCTTGTTGCTTTCTTTTGTTGTTAAAAAGTCATTGTTTCATAACAATGTTGAGGCTTCACATTCTTTTGGAAATCTGTGTTGTTTGATAATTGTGCCTTGATTTAAAAAAAAAAAAAAAACTTTCTCCAAAATAACGGAAAATATACATGAATTTTGTGTATTCTTATTTTCATCATTGTACATTCTGCTTCCATAAGAATTTGACCTCAATAACAAGGAAAGATTTGCAAGCTGTTTGTTTTATTGAATCAGATTTTGCTTGCTTGGAGATTGAGCAATATAAATCATTACATAATACATACTGTAGTATTAGCAAGGAAACAAGAGTTTTGATAGATTTCTAATATTTCAAAACCAAAAATTGTTTGTTTTGCCTCAAAAGCTTGTGATGTAAATTTTGTTTGACTTTTTGCCTCAGAGT
This sequence comes from Thuja plicata, assembly GCA_018584345.1. Classification (NCBI taxonomy): domain Eukaryota; kingdom Viridiplantae; phylum Streptophyta; class Pinopsida; order Cupressales; family Cupressaceae; genus Thuja; species Thuja plicata. The sequence continues at coordinate 1,550,262 of MU224539.1, read as the reverse complement.
GCTTATCAATTGAAAATGTAGACAGTAGAACTTGGAGAAGGTCCATTTTGACCAGTTTCTATGTATCTAGTCCCTGTATCTAGTCCCTACATATCTGTGAAAGGAAAAAACATAGAAAGCAAAGGTTGTAGAATCTTTCCCCTACGTATGCTTGCACAGTTTACAATAGAAACTCCTCACATTCTATTTCTGCATAATCTTGAAAATAAATGATATGTCCTTGCGTATTCATTAGCATTAAATTGAAATTTTTTGAGGCCTCTACAAAATCAGGCCTATGCACATATATTTCCATCACGTTGTAAGAGGAGACATCACTCAATGACATTCTGTCAAAAAAAATTTGTGCATCATCTGTGATTCCACACTATGCATGCATGGCAACAAGACTATTTCCAATGATATTAACTGACAAATATTTGAATGATGGGTTGCCACGCACTATTTATATGATTTTCATTACTTGATTTAGACACTTCTCAGGTCTGCATGGATGTCCATTCCAAAGGTGCTGGAAGAGGTTGTGAAACATCTTAATACCAGCCAATTACATTTTCTTGGAACTTTTCAAACCCATACTACGAATCTTTAATATGTTGTGGTTTTCATTATTGGGGTATTTTCTTAGACATCTCTTTGAAACATTCTATCAAACAATTTAGGTGTGTGCTCTATGATTCCACTCTTGGCATACACACCAATAGAGCATTTCATGATATATCATGTCTCTGCGGCATTATGTCAAACAGCTATCATGTGTTGACTACAACTCCACAGTTTACAATAGAAACTCCTCACAGTTTATAATTTAGCATAAGAAACAAACTGTGCAAGCATCATTTGCCCCACTATGTGGGAAAGCTGAAACTCCTCACAGTTTACAGTTTAGCATAAGAAACAAACTGTGCAAGCATCATTTGCCCCACTGTGTGGGAAAGCTGAAACTTCTCAAGCTGTTCTCGACTTGAGTGAAACTAAGATCTCATCATTGCCCCCATTGTGTGGGAAAGATGAAACTTCTCAAGCTGTTAAATTTATCATGCACAAAAATTGCAAAGATACCAATCTGTGTGAGAAGTCTCAAGAGTCTTCTCTTTCTTGATCTGTTTTAGTGCCGACATCTCCAAAGGTTGCCTCAGTGGATAAGTGAATTGAAATGTCTGCAGCATCTAAATGTAAAGTATTGCCACGATTAAGTAAGGAATCATATGACGAAGGAAATATTAGAGCTGTTGTCTTTGCGAGTAATTGAGTTAGAGGACTTGAGGCTCTCTAGAACAAACAAAAGGATAGAAAAGGCAAAGTTAAAAAACACTTTAAAGCACTGCTAGGCTATGTCCAATTCTAGTATTACTGTTATCACCCTTATAAAGTGTTTTTTTACTTTCCAATTCTAGGCTATGTCCAATTCTAGTATTACTGATAAACACATCTTTATTAAATGATTAACATTGAATTTGACAAAAACAAGAGTGGATGCTACTTGGAATTATGTCCTGGTTTTTTTTATTATATATGGCGATATGTTTTGTAGCATCTGGACAGAATGATTGAAAATCTATTATAAATAAACAAGGCATGAGCAGTGCATTGGGCTCTAGAACAAACAAAAGGATAGAAAAGGTGAAGTTAAAAAAACACTTTAAAGCACTGGTAGGCTATGTCCATTTCTAGTATTACTGTTATCACCCATACTTTAAAGTGTTTTTTAACTTCGCCAATTCTAGGCTATGTCCAATTCTAGTATTACTGTTAAACACATCTTCAAATAAATCACATTAGCAAACCCTCACAAGGTCTTCAACACGGAAGAAAGGTTCTCACATTCGCAAACCCTCAAATCAAAATGGGAAGACGGCGGGCCCGACGGAAAGATAAAATGGGGTTAAAAAATACATACATGTATATATGTACATATATACATAAGTTCCTATGTATATATGTACATATATACATAAGGTGCAATAAGCACCTCAAGAAGGACATCTATAAGCATATTTATATAAAGTATTAAATATAAGTATGCTAGCAGCAATCATGGCACCACACGTAAGACATTGAATAAAATCCTTATAAGAAGGCTTTATGCCTGCTCCATCCTTCTATAGTTCCATTTCTTTTGTGCTATGATCTTATCGTTCAATCTTAATTTTTCTTTTTCCCAACTACATAGCCATGAGTATTAGATTCTAATATTTTTTTATTTCCATATACTACATAGCATAGCTAGTGTTTAGTATTAAGCCCAACATTACACAGATTTAGTACATGTCTGTTGCATAAGTAGAAAAACATATGGTAAGGCCAACAGGCAGTCTTACAAGACTGTCTCCTTGGTTTCATACATATTTCTAAATTCATATGAATGTGAAGCTATCATTGTCCATAGATGTAGGCCTATTGTTTTGTAATGGACGATGAAAGCATCACATTCAGGGCTACAACACTCAGTGATAAAGCACTTAGATTTGGATGACAACTTCACATTTTGGGCTACAACACATTCATCACACAGGATAAACAAGTCCACCATGTTAGTAGTCAAATTTTAGTCATATTCAAATGTCATTATGTATATTAAAGTTAAAAAATAGTAATGTAAAGTATCAATAATCAGTCATCATTGATGACAATTCATATAGGTCAATAATGTATTATTCAATTGCCAAAATTTACAATACACTTGTAGAGTAAAATCCTTTACATAAGTATCACCAACCAAAGATCTAAAGTAATTTTGACAAC
>MU224539.1:1524919-1541312 GCA_018584345.1 Thuja plicata | reverse complement strand
TATATATATATATATATACTGTGATGAGGACTACAAGACTTATTTAATATCGAGAAATGCAATGATTATTTATATTTTTATGCAAACACTTGTATGTCTCAATTCCAACCCATCCTTACAATATCATTGTGTATTCCTAATTTTATTTGGTATATAGTCTCGATGTCATATAACTTTACAATCATCATGTTTGTTACCATATCAAATAAAAAAATATATGATGTATTTGTCATTTGTGAAAGATTGAATATGATATTCCATATAAATTTAAAATATAATCTAATAATTAGTAAACAGGAGATCAACATATATTTTTATGAGCATAAGCATGAAAAAATTGCAAGCAAGTGAGCTATCCTTTCCAAGTTTTATCTGCGAATATAGAAACACATGTATGATCAGAAGCGCAATTTTAAAAAAATGGATAAAATAAATCACAACATAAATTAAACATTATTAAATAATAATAAAAAATTATAAAGTCTTTGTCTAATTCCAATTCCAATTCGAAATGTAGAACCAAACATAGAACATGGAGTGTTTAATTCCAATTCCAATTCAAAATTGTTGAACCAAACGCGGAAGTTGGAATTTGTCAGTTCCAATTCCAATTTTGAAATTGGCAACCAAACACAAAAGATGGATTGACTAATCCATCTTCCGGGTCAACCAAACGGTCCAAATTATAACCCGAAGATGCAAAACCAGAATTTCAAAACCCAATTTTGTGATAATCAGGTTTTGAGTCAAATTCCTATTCCCCAAACAAACGGGGCCTAAGAAGGGTGGAGAAACCTAGGTTAACCCAAAGAAGGGTGGAGAAACCTAGGTTTCATGAATAATTAATAAAAGAATCAATTATTGCATGTCTAAAGTTTAGCTTAAGTAAACTAGAGATAAAAAGGTGACTTTAATAATTAAATTAATAATGAATTAATTAATAAGTGAAAGGTGACTTTAATAATTAAATCAATATTGATTTAAATAATAAGTGAAAATACCTTTTTAACTCTAACACCCCCTTAAGATAAAATTAGGGAGAAGCTAAAACCACGTAACAACTATTGAAAGTAGGAAATGGGTCCCTCCCAACAACAAGGCCTGATGAGGTACCCAAGTACAAAAAATCTTTGTAAAGAGGAGAAAAGGAGAAAACTGAGTGGGAAAAACCCCTCTCCAAAAAGAGATGAAGCCTAGTGAAGGACTTAAGAAGCCTCCAAATTAGAGAATGTCGCAGAAAATAGGAACAAAAGAAGGACATGTAGAACACCTCTGAAGCATGAAACTGCAAACACTATCAAAGAACTGCTCTGTATGAGTTCCCTCACATGACATTACTCAAATCTAGATGGAAAAAAAGAAAATATCAAAACTCGAAGATACAGATGGAAAAACGCCAATTTTGAAGCCTCCAAAATATGAATGAAAGAGGAGTGTCCATATGGTAAATGATGCATCTCAGCGAAATGCATAGGTACCAGCCACTATATCCACCTAGTATATATGAACACAAACTAAGAAACATAGCTCACTCCATTGAACCAAGGAAGCATTAGAACCAACAACAGATACCCCCCATAATGTTGATAGGGAGAGGTATAATAGATACACTAAGAGACTGCCAAGAATAACTGCATGATGAAGAACATACAAGCACAAAATAAAGTATGTGTCGAGGATGATCAGTCACTGACACACATAAAGCTAATGTCATGGAAGGAACACTCAATTGATAAAGGTTCAACAACCCCCCCATGGAACTTTATAATATAGTGTGAGTACAATCGGGCACAAAATGTGGAGGATCCCAAACATGCATGATGACACTTTATCTTAGTGTGTTTCCAAAAAAGCTACCGAAAAGATGTATACAATATCTAGGAATGACTGAAAGCTAAAGAAACATCTGTAACTACTCTCAAGCAGTCATCCTGTGCACAGAAAATGATCCCAGGACCTGAAACATCCAAGATATCCACCAGATTGCAAAAATACAAAAAATGGAATAAAAAATACCTGGAGCAGATTCTTGTAATGAGACCCATACTAGAAGAAGGAGAACAAAACCAGCAAGATATTGTGTCTGGAGCACAAAATGGAACCCTGAATTTGACTGGAAAAGCACTTGCAAGAGGGAAAAATCAGATAACCAAACCTGAAAAATCAGATTGTCCTTGGAACCAGCTTTCCATCAATATCTCTTTTGGCAAAAAATACTTCCGTTTGCTCAAGTTATGAGCAAAAAACCACCAGGAGGTAAAAATGCAACTGAACCTAAAGAGATCTTAGCCAAAAAAGGTAGAGCCCTGCTAAACTAGCGATGCCTCAAAATTTTGGACTACCTTCAGATTTTCCGCCAAATTTGGGAGAAAAAGAAAAAATTGTTTAGATAAAAAAAAAAAAAATGCATGTCTTTTTTTTAAAGAAAAAAAAACTATATATATATTTTTATAGTAAAAAATATTTGAAAAACTATTAAAGGGGCTTGTAGCCATAGGCCAGCAGGGCTCCCAAGGGGCCTGCGGCTTTAGAGCTAGCATGGCTCCCAAGGGACCCGCGACACCCAAGAGGCCCACGGCCTAAGGGCCAACATGGCTCCCAAGGGGCCCACAGCCTTGGGCCTGTGTGACACCTAAGGGGCCTGCAGCCTTGGGCCTGTACAACACCCAAAGGGCCTACAGCTTTAGGGCAAACATGGGTCCCAAGGGGCTCGTAGCCTTAGGGCCTGCACGGATCCCATGGGGCCCATGACTTTGGGGCCTTTTGGTACTCTGTGCGGCCTGTGGGCCTTTGGCCTGCAGTGCCAAATTTGTTTCCTTTTTTAATAAAAAATCTGAATTTTGAATTTATTCTTTTTTTTCTTTCCTCCGTCTCGATTTGCCTACCTACAAAATGGGCATGTGCAATATATTTTTTTTCTCAGATGTCAACGTTGCCCAAATATGATGCGCCTTATATGGAAATAGGGGTTTTTGGGCTTTCTGAGTACATCTGTGATGTTCATTTGTGGTCAAAGTGCTCCAAATAAAAAATCACCTCCATAGCCAAAGAATAAACTCAAAAAATTGAAACCCTCGACGCTCCAGAAAATCTTCAAAAAGGCCAAGAACAAGCTGCTTCAGCAAGGTTATGATACCTTGTTAGAATTCATCGAATTCTTAAGCCAAGATCGCCTACAACATAATAACATGTCACAAAGAAAAGAATGAAGACACAACTCAGAATGTCCAAGAAATATGAAATATCATTGAGAGAAGGAATTGAGAGAATTCCCAAGAGTGATTCAATAATTACAAAGTGATCAATCCTTATAAAGGAGACCAAAACCCTCAGAAGGGTGGAGAAACCTAGGTTGCGTGAATAATTAATAAAAGAATCAATTATTGCATGCCTAAAATTTAGCTTAAGTGAAATAGAGATAAAAAGGTGACTTTAATAATTAAATCAATAATCATTTATTTAATAAGTGAAAGGTGACTTTAAAAATTAAATCAATAATGATTTAATTAAAAAGTGAAAATACCTTTTTAACTCTAACAAAAAGCGAGGTAGAGGAGGAGGGAATTGCAAAAGATGACAAACCATCTCCACAAACACCCACAGGGGGAGAAGAAGACACTTGAGGAGCCCAGCGAGAGACAACTCTAGAGGAGTCCAAAGCATGACTGAAAGACCCAAGAGAAGGCCTAACACCAACACAACCTTCAGAGAAGATGGGCAAAACCCCAACATTGTCACCATCCTTCCCATCACGCCCAGGAAGATTTGAATTTCCTTGTGAGAAAAAAGAGGACACATGCGCGGAAGGAACATAAGACATCAGAAGACGTCGATACTTCATTATTTTTGCCATCCTCCATGGTATTTTTTTTATTTTTGTAGCAAATTTATAAATATATTTTGCATTATGCATTAATAAGGGGGTGGAGCGTGCTTTATAACAATTAGCATAGCGGAGTATTTTTTTTGGTGTTATATTTGTTGTTTAGAGAATATTTTGTCTAGACTATGGGTATGTGCACCAAGTTGTGGACCAAAAAGAGGGGTATAAGTGGACACATTTTTTCTGAAATCGAGTAAACCTAAACTTGGAACAGGTGTTTGAGGGTCATGCATTGTAGTACTGTGAATCTAGTTTCTAAAACACTAATTTTTTTTTAAAACTGATAAGATTAAGAGGGTCAAACCTTGCACGCATGAAAACATGTTCCTGATTTTCTTGGAAAACAAAACATAGTTGTTTCCATGCGTGGTTCAAAATATATAGTTATATTCAATATTTTTTAAATCCCTTTGGTAGTATGATAGGTAAGAGTGAGATCTAGAAGTTGTATATTTTTTTGTAATTTTTTGATGAGTATTTGTTTTTCTATGATTTTTTGAAGTGATCACGTATAAAAAATTTGGTACCTGTTCGTGCAACGGGCATAACTTGCATCAAAATAATCAAAAAATGAATTTTTTTTAAAAAGTGTATAGAATCAAGTGTAGAACATTAATATGTAATTTATTTGTAATTTGATTAAATATATCAAAAGTTATTAAAAAAATGGTAGACATATGTCTGTGAGGACAATCAAGACACTAGTAAAGAAAATTAAAGTTTACTATGCTAATGTTGTCCAAAAATAGAAAAATATATATGGTTAGAAATCTAAGAAGAGGTACGAGATTATGGTCAAAATTATATAACTACCCAGTTGACAAATTGCAAACCTGATGAAGATAAAGCCGAGAATTCATCTTACAAGATGAAAAACTGTCTAAAAATATAAAAATGGAGGGAAAATGAGCCTTCGGGTCATTTTCCAAAGCTCTTCCCAAGCCATAAATTGACCAGTTACTAAATTTCAAATAACCCGATCTGGTTATGAAAAAAAAAAAGTACATTTTCAACTCCTCCATAACCCGATCGGGTTCTGGAGAATAAAATGCATTATTTTCACTTCTTCAAAACCCAATCAGGTTATGAAGAAGTAAATATATATATATATATATATCAATCCTCCTTTGTTCTTATTTTTAGAACTCGATCAGGTTCTGAGTAATTAGGAGCATTGAGCCATTATGTTCTCATAACTCAATTGGGTTCTGAGTAATTAGGAGCACTGAGCCTTTATGTTCTCATAACCCGATTAGGTTCTATGGAATCAGGAGTGTTGCTTGCTTCAACGATCTTAAAACAGTCAATGCAAGTTGTTTTGAGGTTCCACAATGATTTTTCTATTGTTTTACGCCAGGAACATATAGGTTTGCACTTTTTTTGAATGTTTTTTCTTTGCAATGATTGAAAATTATGTTTTTTAATTGGTGTTTTAAATGTTATTTTATCATTGTAAGTTCTCATTTAAAGAAAATGGTTGATTTGTTCTTATTTTTTGGATTTTATGTTCACATGTTATTCTATGTTCATGATATTATTTGTAGGGTCCATTCAACACAAAAAATGGGAAAGAACAAAAAGGAACAATTCAACAACGAGAGACAGAAAAAGAAAGACAAAGGGAGCGCATGAGGAGAATACGATAAGGTAAATCATCAAATGCAAGCAACGTAAGTGATGAAAATGAAAATTTAATGTTAATGTTAATATTAATTTTAATGTTAATGTTAATGTTAATGTGACAAATGCACCATTTCAATTCGATGTCATGAATAAAAAAAATGTAGATAATAAAAATGAAAATCATCAACATACACCAATTGCAATGAATCTAATAAAAGCACCTAATTCATTTAATGAAAATGTAGAGCATGCAGCTGTGTTAACACCTCCTAGAATAATTCGTAGAAAACCAAAGTTATTAATTGACATTGATGAAAATATTTTGAGGCCAATGCATGATAAAATAACAGAAAGAAATTGTAGAAGAATTGTTAAAAAGATTTGGAATAACTATTTTAAAAAATTAAATCAAAGTGGAAGATATCAAGTAGTTGTTGAAATGATTAAGAATGTGAAATTTAGAGAGACAATGACAATTGTGGGGTTGAGAACATCTAAAAATGGTACTAAGAGAACCATTGTGAGAAATCTATTCGATGCATACCAAGCCATTGGTTCACAATCATGCAGTAAAGATGCTAATGTTACTTGACATGTCCTCACATCAACTATAATGGGAAAGGAAATGAAAAGATCTCATATAGTAACCAAAACAAGAAAGTCATTAAGGATAGGTAGATCAACATTACGAGCCTTACATAGGTGAGACAAAATTGAGGATCCAAACACTAATTCTCTTTGGTCATTCTCGAGTACACTCCCATGCAAGGACAAGGTTGTTGTTGATGCATTAAGAATATTAATTGAACAGTTTTGGCATTACAACACAAGGGTTTCACCCAACCAAAGAGATGTTGTTAGGAGGAGAATCGGATCTACAAATCATATGCCACATCCAAAACACTTTTTGGATATGACACAAACACAATTTTATGAAAGATTCCTCCAAAGATTTCCTCAAATTAAAATTAGTCAAAGATTTTTTGAAATGACAAAACCCTTTTATGTCAAGATTAATCATGCGTGCACCACATGTTGTTGCAGGGTACATATTAAATTTTTCATGCATTATGATATATATCGTCATGTTTGTTATACTTTGCACACTAACACTATTTTGCAGGAATGTGGTCTTCAAGCACCTCCTATGTCATCAAGAGATTTTATGTCAAGTGTATTATGCAATTGAGATGATGGTTGCATTTATTATAAGATGATGTGTTTGAATGGATCTTGTAGTGCATGTGGTGGTATGAGGAAGTTGTAGATATGTCACCATATAAAGAGCACAAATGAGATTGGAAATACACTAGTTTCTTTTGGAAAATACAAGACAGTAACTTATGGTCTAAAAGATGGTAAAGAACTTAAGAGGCGTGAGTTAGTGAAAAATGATATATGTGTAGCTGATTTTATGAATATTTTTCAAGACAAACTAGTTTATGAGTACATACGTCATTCACATAGAGCTAGGTGGTTGGATGAGCAATTCAAGATATGTAAGGAAACTTTTCCCCTTGGTACTATTATCTTCATTGTTGATTTTGCTGAGAATTATACACTTAAACCTCATAATGAAGTGCAAGCATTGTATTACCATTCTATACAAGTGACAATCTTTGTACATATAGAATTCTTGCATGCACATGATAGCACAGACACAGATAGAAAGGTTTTAAGAGAGTATCACTTCTACATCATTCATGATCGCACATGTTCATCAGATTTTGTGCAAGGTTGCTTCAAAGTTTTCTATGAGAATTTAAGAGAAAGAGGTATTGAGTACAACCAACTCATAATATGGTCAGACAATTGCACCTCACAATTCAAGAATGCAAGGATGTTCTATTGGTTGAGTAGGATACAAATGACAAGTGGCGTTCAACATTTTTGGAATTTCACAGAGGCATGGCATGGAAAAGGCGAGCATGATGGTGCGGGTGCATGTGTAAAAAGAGATCTTTCCCGAGAGGAATTGAAGTATGAAGGTGGTGCAGAGTTAATAAATGCACAAACAATTGTTTGATGGTGCAACTCTACGATGGGAACAAGTAATGAAGGTAAATCTATGGTTAATAGGTTTTTTTGGTTTATAAATGATTCTAACATTGAAAACTATCTAGATTTTTGTACACTTAAAGGATCAAGTGACATGCACTCATTTAGAATTTCAAATGCAGCATCACTGGGTATTTATGCTAGATTAATGGCATGTTTTTTATTTTCTTGTATGAATTTTGCATGGGAGGAATGCGAATCAAAAGACTAGCTTGACGAATGGTCTTATACACCTTTGCAACCACTTGATACATATCAACTATCTAGAGCACTACAATTGAGCCAGTTTGAAGCATCAACAAATTTTGATCACATATATGACCTAGTGCACTTCACAGATCTCTGATATCTCTCATGAGGTTTGAGATATGGATCTCCAAAAATTGCTGCCAAATTTGGCTTTGTGCACCTTGAGAACACTTTAGTCCAGCATGCCCTAGAATGTTCTTGATGCTACACAAGTGAAAAAAGGTCTCCCCTAGTGTTTACCCTACCAACTAGAGCTGATGGAGCTAACGGTAATGAGATCCATAAGTTTTGGATCCAAAATTTTTCATTTATGTTTGTAAGAGCAGAAGTTGCTCCTAGGTGCAAATGTTGTCACAATGGTCTAAAATTGTGAAAGTTGCTAATTTTGAGAAAGTAGGGGATATGGTATCCTCTAGGGTCCTAAGTGTCCTAAATAGGGTCCTAGGATGGGTCAAAGAGCATTGAGTTGACCAAATTTGTCAAAGAGCAAGAAATGCTCAAAAGTTGCTCAAGCAACTTTTACAACTTTTGCAAAAAGTTTCTCAATGAAGAAATGGACGGTTGTCACAACCCAAGCTCGGGTAGTTGAGCATGGATTGAATATTTTGTAAGATTAATGGATTTTTAGTTACAAACCGCATGTGTCAGCATTCTATACGGACGATTCCCTGAGTTTTACTTGCATTTGCAGTGTTTCTACATCCTTGTAGGGTTGTGTGACCTAGAATGGACATGTAAGGTCCTTTGAACATAGGATAGATCTCGAGAGGTGTTTGGGAATATCCTAAGCAAGGGTTTAGGGTTCTAGAGGGAAATATAGTGAGAAAACAAGGTCTGGTGTTGCTTGGGTGCCTGACACCAAAGACCCCTATAACTTCCCAGGTGTACCCAAGGAACATTATATAAAGCATGAAAGATACACCTACCAACATAAATTCACTTAAGTCAAGGAGTGCATACGTATAGAGCATGAAAGATACACCTAAATACAATGTAGCACATCAAGCATTAATTCACTTAAATCATAAAAATTTTTATTTCCTAGAGAAAACACGTAGTATATACATTATGAAGCATAGACATGAATTCACTTAAGTCATTCACGTAGGTTGTACACGTGATTTTAGGTTATGAGTCATATAAATGAATATACATGAAGTACACACACAAGTACATTAATTTATCGTAACACACATGCATATACGCAAGTCATGTAAAACAAGAATACACTTAAGACATAAACATCCAACCAACAAATTCAAGGATCAAATTTGAAGTTTCATATATAACAAAATGAACAATAATAGCGTACATATCAATACACATCGTACATGCAAAATCCATAATAGAGTTACAAAAAATGACATCAACTATGTCCAAGTTGATATATACAATGTACAAATGTCACACACACACACACAGATATATATATATAATTTGGTCATTCAATGACCACAAATAGATCTATATAATGTCTCGATATATCTATGACTGTGGTGGATCATCGAAATTGAACTTCTTCACAACAACACTTGGGTCACGAAGTCTCTACACAAGAACAATTCAAATGCTAAGCCATAAATACTATCTCAAAATAATATCAAAATAAATAAATATTATGCTATAATTTTGTCATAGTTGAATTATTGATTACCTCATTTCTTTCTTCTATGCTTGGGCTGAATGATAAACTCAATGGGATTTGTCGTGGGTGAGAGGGACTCCTATAAAAATGGCAAGGTAGAGAAAGGACGAGAAGTGGTGAAGGGTCCTATAACAGGAAAAATAAATAATACAAAATACATGTTCTAAACAAGAAATAGTAAAAAATAAAAAATGCATTGACTAAAAAGAAAATGCGTACCACAACATGAGTTGGAACTCCTGTGCTGGAGGGAGCCAAAACCATTGATGAATCGGCTTGGACCTTTTCCTGTATGGTAAAATAGAAAAGATGTTATAGGACCGAGAAATACTAGCTAATGCAAAAAATGTATACACTAGATAATACAAATTTGCATACTGAAGCCTCAATAGGATCTCTTATGCTTGGGCTAAATGATAAATGAAATGGGCTCTATCGTGGGTGAGAGGGACTCCTAGAAAAATGGAGAGGTAGAGGAAGGACGAGAAGTGGTGAAGGGTCCTATAACAGAAAAAATAATACAAAATGCATGTTATAAACAAGAAATACTAAAAAATAAAAAATACATGGACTAAAAAGAAAATGCATACCGTAGCTGGATCTCCTGTGCTAGGCAAGGGATCCGTAGGAAGTGGAGAAGGGTTCACCTCATCTAAGGAAGCTATGACCAATTCCTATATGAAAAGTCGTAGCAAATGACATACTAATAGAGGAACATGATTTCTATAATATTTTGAACAAACAAGAATGCAATTGAAAGTAAATATGAAAATATGTTACCTCCTCCCTCTCCTGAACATTAGCAGTGTCTGGGGCATTCATTAGTTTAGTGAAACCCAATTGATTCTACATGTATACAATAAACAAGTCAAGTGCATTCATTAATATTGACTACAATGAAATGTTCATAATACATTTCAGCAAATATACTTAAATTGGACTTAATTACCTTTTTTGTTTCAATGTCCCTGATGATTTCTTCCTCTTTCCTAATGACCTCAAGCTTGGTGGGGTAGGCTAACAAAAAAAAAATTATAAGAGAAATAATATGATGTCGCATGGGTTCAATTAAAACTATAAACAAGAGGTGTGCAAAATATGATACCACATAGCTCTGTAAGCCAAATTCAATGGTAGAAAGGGTGACATCCTCAATCTCAGAAATTTGAGCCCCTGACAAGCCCTATAAACACCAAATAAATATATAAGCAATATTTTACAATGAATATTATGATTCACTTGAATTCCGCAAATGATTATGCTCCACAACTCTATTATATCACAAGTTTACAAACAAATTTTACGAACCATTATTACAATATAAAAAAATTCTCTTCTTTCACACACAAGACTATTCTTTAACAAATTTGTAGTCGCAGTTAGAGAAGAATGGTCTGGATCATATTCGTGGGGGTCAAAGGTTAGGACCACTTTTGTAGTAGGTAATAGAACTGTTGTAGCCTAGCAGTGAGTGTTTTTGTGTGTTTACCCTTATCATGGAGGGATTTAGAGTGCTTTTAGGTTGAGAGTATGGTGCAAGAGCACTTCCTAGCACATGGAGGCTCATGAAGATTGCATACCCTTGATGTTCTCAGTGCCCTCTTGGTCCAAAGGGACCCAAGACATCTTGTAGTTCAGGGATTTATAATTAGTCTATCATGGAGATCCAATTGTGAGACCTACTTCCAATTTTGGGCACTTATAAGCCACTTGGTACACTATGGTCATGGGATATGTACTATGGTTATGGGATTCAAATCTACATAAAACTGACTTGGCTAGATTCCCCTATGTCTTATACTTCAAATGTAACCAGTTTTGTGAAGAGATCTTACCTATAACTCCAGTTATCGTGATTTTTGTCTATGCAAATCTGGTTTTATTTCAATTCTAAGAGTTTCACATTGTATTTCAAGTTTGAAGCATTTCCACCATGGGAATTGGATATTATCTGGTGGAAAGCTTCTTTGTAATATGCTTTCAAAGATTCTACAAGTTTTTGGTGTTGATGCACGGAGATGGCCATATTATCGAGCCCTAGGTGTATATCTCAATGTATGCACCAAATCTGAATATACACAGTAGTGTATAACTTATAGAGAACCGAGCACCAATGGCCCTAATTGTGGATTTGATCTTTTTTTGTGAATACCTAAGTGTTCCAATTGGTTTCAGAAGGAAACACTTCCATTTTTTAGCACTTGCATTAGAGTAGGTGGTATGGGCAGTGATGAAAATACTTGCGGTGCTTATAAACCTAGGGTGTAGATGGGTTCTTGTCTATGGTGAAGATATAGACTAGTATATAGGGACTATCCTAGTATGAAAGTGAAATGCCAGAGAGTAAATTTTACTGAACTAGCAAGTGAATGTGCTTTGAGAGATATGATAAGGACCTTGTGATAAGTTGAGGGGTTCTTGGGGTGTCTTAGAAGTTATATATTGGGATTCTTCAGAAGGCCATGGAGGTGTATTGAAGGAATAAGGATATTCACAATCAGTGAACAATCAGAAATTTTATTCATGATTTTGAACAAGAAATAAGAGTAAAAGAACGATGGTTGGATGTTCCGAGTGATGTTCAAGGTTGATTCAAAATCCAATAAGTGATTGGTTGGGGTATGAGTCTATGTATGAGTTCAGCATTAGTTTAATTGAGTCCAAGGATGGAGGGTGGGAATTCAAGTCAATTTGAGTCATGATGACTAAACAAGGAAGTGAATTACTTGAGTTGAATTAGATTAGAAAAAATTCTTTGACCATAAAGCAATAGCAAACAAAAATACACTAAGTTACCACCATACAAATTATTAAAATATGATATTTTGAAAACAATGTACTATTCTATTTTATGAATATTTATTTGAGCTACTTGTCTATGTCTACTAGATGAGCACTCCTTGGTGTGCTTGTACCACTAGCTGCACCCTGCAATGCATATTATTCATGTATCAATTCAGATTCTTCTATACATAAAAATTTATTTAATTTTAATAGATTTAGGTAATTAATTAAAATAACATGTCAAAACACAAATTTAAACAAACCTGTGTCGGCTCTGTACCATACACCATTGACAACAAATCATCTGTGATGGCCATATCCTCAGTAGTGGATGCCTGACATCTTCTCTTGCAATGCACACATGAATGGTATGTCAAACCATCCACACTCGAATAACTATCTACCCCATCACATATACCATTACAACTGATGTAGATATGCTCAATGGGCTATGGTGACCCTTCAAGTGTATCTGATGATAATGGAGCTCACACAGGATGAGATGATCCTAATGGTGCATCTGATGATGATGGACTTGGCGCGGGATGGGATGATCCTAATGGCACATCTGTTGAAGATGGAGGTGGCACAGGCACTGATCCATCCTCTCCAACTAACTGAGTGTCATGTTGGATAATGACATCATTCAATGATGCAGCTGCATGAAGAGTTTGTATATCCATAGTTTCCTTCACCACTACTGGGACCACAACATGAATGAGGGGTTATCTCGTAGTACACCTCCTCTCTTGTGGTTGGTTAATCCTATGTTCCCCAGGTCTATCCTGTGTAGAGCCTCTCCCTCTACCCTAGAACTCACGAAAGTCAAAGTAATTCGGCTTCTCGCCAAGGATCAACTCACAGTATAGCTTTCTCAAAAAATATAAAGGCACCTCATTATTATTACAAGGTGGTTGGTAAAATAACATGTACCACCTATCCCAAAAATCTTATTTCATCCCCCTATGAGCACACCAATGTACATGAAACCGTTTTGTATTAAATTCTAGTGAATTGTTAGTATTAGGATCGGTAAAAAGGTCACATATGTCACATTTTTCTATGCCTTTTATTTTCACATCCTCATATGATAAACCATCAGCATAATATTTATGACACCTATCCCTCCATGAACCCTATTTTGTCACCTCTTGAGACACCTCATTTGCAATATTGGTCATTTTTTCTAATATAGTGGCAAGGGTAGAGTGATGCTGAGGACCGGGATCCTTCAGCCTATTGAATAATATATTAATTTTTTGACTATTCTTGTTAAGGTGTTGCACAAGGTCCTCTTGTGTTGCATTTACATGATCTAATGGCACATGTGGAGGGTCTACGGGTGGCGGTGGTGTCAGGAAAGAGACACAGACTAGTGTTGCAGTTTTGGTGTCAGAATCACCGATGGTAGCTATGTCCGTCATTATTGCGACAGTCATGACCATCGCAATATGCATTGGATATGAGGGTTAGTATGTCATTGGTACACATTATGAGTGTCACCATTATGATGGGTATGCGATGGACATGTTGTACATGTGACATCCAGCTATCAGATTATCCGACATCTGGACGTCGTGTGTAGTGTTTTGGCATCGGTTGTCCTCTGAATACCATCACAATTGTGACAATATGCTATGTTTAATATATATATATATATATATATATATATTGTGTGCATGGAGTGAGACCTTAAAATATTAAGCTTCTCTTTTTTTTGAGAGCAGTTTAACATTCTCTACTTAACAAGGCCAACCATGTGAAGGTGGAAGCTCATCTAGCCCCTCATAGGAGCCTCTTATGACCCTTCATGGCACTTTAAGATCTCTAAGATGTAATCTTAGTGATTGTAAATGGTCATAAAGGGTCATAAGGGATCCTGAGACACAACAACTGAGAAACATAAATGTAGGCATCATGGTCACAATTGTTTGGAGACACAACACAATTGAGTGGTATACCCAGATGATGCAATGCAACCACTACTCCTCCAGTTCTAAGTTGGGACTGCAGGATCCAAAAACCATTGATAAGGAATAAATTTAGAGAGTAGAGGAGGAGGGTCATAATGACCAAAATAATATAGGGACCCTATATTATTTTGGTCATTACATCCCTCCTCTTCTCTCTAAATTTATTCCTTATCTATCATTTTTGAATACTGCAGTGCTAACTTAGAACTGGAGGAGTAGTGGTTGCATTGCATCGCCTGGGTATACAACTCAATTATGTTGTGTCTCTAAACAATTGTGACCATTATATCTACATTTACATTTCTCAGTTGCTGTGATATCTACATTTATGTTTCTCAACTGTTGTAAAATTAAAAGTCTTCTAAGGAACGTGTCGTGTCTATGTGGAACTACATAGGACCATCACCAAAGGGGGTTCCAGATTAGAGAACTCCCTTTCACTTAATAATTATGAAGTCATCAATGGTATACTAGTTGTTTAGGATTATAAGTTTCTATTGATGGCTTCAAATTACCAAGCAAAAGGTATACAAAAGACTTAGAAGCCTCCAGATCCTTTTTCTTGAATGCATTATACCCCTGACGTACTTCATGGAAACATTTTGCATCAGGATTACAGGGAAATGTAAACCAAGATTCATATAGAGAAAGTTGTTTCTCTTTGAAAATGGTTGATGGTGATTGATGAAGAAGATTTGAAAATGATGATTGATCCAATTCAGATTGGTGCAACATTTCCAAATCTTCTTCAAACTCATTACTATCAAATAGTCTGTAGATGGTAATAAAAAGTGCTCAAAATAGATGATATATTTATCTATCACATGATGAAGATCATAACATATGAGAAAACAAACTAATTTTTTGTACTCCCAAGTGTAACAAATTCATCTTCTCGTTGAAGAGTTCAGCTGGAATTTTTCCTAAAAGTTTGTTTAGGTTGAAGTAAAAAGGGCAAATATCTTATAAAAGTATTGGTATAATTTGGATAGAAAGGATCGCCCAAATTCATAAAACAATAACAGAAACAAGACAACTTAAAAGTAGAAGACATACAGACCTATCTGGTGATCATATTGTGTTGAAGGTGGCACCTGATGCTACTGCAATGACCAAAGAAAGTAAATTTTGCATCACTGCCTGATGTCGTTGAACTGTTGACCCGGGTTTGAATCCAGTATGCTCTTGTATGACCCAGAACCTGCAAGCAAGGAATATATGGTGTTAGATCCAAAGGATCTAAGTAATGCATGGCACCCTATTACTAATCCTCATCTATGATTATGCATGTGCATAGTCAAGCCATACACTTCTAAAAGGAACAAGGATAAAATTTACAAAAACCCATCCAAGAGTTAGACATCATAAATCATAAATAACGTTAAATTATTTTTGTAAATTTTATACCTTTTTTAAATTTTTTTCTAATAAGGTTAATTTTTTATTTTGTTTAATTTTATATAGAAAATTGTAACGAAGTCATAAACAAAAAAAAGTTCACGAGTTTATCAAAATGTCCAACATATCTACATGAAATTCTAAAAATGTTTCAGTATCTAAAATAGCCCTCTGTTAATCACATTTATGCATATGGTCCCAACAAAGTAGTGCACAAACTACACAAAGAAGGCATCGCAGAAACATGATTTCTGCTTTTGCCATTGAAGCAATCTCGGCGGAACTAGCTGCCTCTCGAGCCTTGCACAAGTTGTACTCATTTCCTACATCAGGTATAGATTTAGATGGGTAAGATGTAAATTTGGTTTCATCAACCCACCGAAAGTATTGACATCCACTATTTCCCTGTAATACCAAATCTACATCAGTTCTTTCTAAAATGATTATAACTTGTCACATTACTTTTAAACATAAAATATAGTTCCATATCCTGATCTTTTTCCTATTTGGGAAACCCCAAAATTGATGCCCAAGATTACTTGGTGTGCATAATGTCTTCAACATAAGAGGGCCAACACCACATTGAACCATAGGCACATTGACCAAAGCCATCGACACTATATCAATAAATATTGCATTGTCATTCCAACATGTATCATTTTGTTTAGTTGATTATTTTGTTCATTCATACTAATTATAATTGCAATAAAAAGCAACATACTAATCATGTAGAAAACATCTCAAATCAAATTGCAAAATGACTATTGTCAATCACAGTAC
>MU224539.1:1485857-1520383 GCA_018584345.1 Thuja plicata | reverse complement strand
CCTTCTTGGACTATTTTCATATTTAAAATAATAAATTTATCATTTAGAGGTTATTGCAAGTTTTATCTTTTTATCTCACAAAGCTTATTGCTTGTGTTTCTTTAGTGGCTAGCCAACCAGTGGAGTTAGAGGATTGTGTATGGATGACAAGGATGAGAGCCCAAGTCGTGTTGTTGAGTTGCTAACCCATGAACACCGTGGACTAGAATATTCTGCTAGAGCCAAAACTATGGAAGTAAAGAAGGTGAGGGGAGGTAAAATATATTTATTATAGGTTATAATATACATTTTGGTGGCGTATGCCCTAGTCTAGGTGGGAATAGTTTTGTAGTTGCTTGGTTATTTTAAGTTTCAGTTACACTTCAAGTGAAAATCCTTACAGAAATCATGTTAAACTACTTTTTGATTTTTTAAAATAACTCAGCATTACTTAAGGTTTATTTGGACATTTTAATTTTCCATTTCTTGCACAATGACTGAAAACATATCTATGTAAAATCTCTTATTTTTTATTAGTTTTGAATGTGTTAAAGTCTTTTACCAAGCCAGAGTCAACTTAGTTGCCAGGATTTTCCAAGTGCGATCCCAACTTAGTGTGTATGCTCAAATGTCAGAAAAACTCAGTGACCTAACAAATTTGATGGGCTTGCCAGGATGATGATTTTTTTAGGTAGGTCTTAATGTTATAATATATTCCCTCTTCAATATTTGTGGAATATCTTGTTGTGGTAATGTAAATTCACTCCTTGCATTTTGCAGTTATGTCAATCAGTGAATATGATGTAATTATGGTCCACTTGACTCCTATCCCTAAATTGGATTGAGAATATTATTCAAATGCCCTTCTCTTGAAGTTGATGAATTTTTTTTTGTTAGGAGATAAGACTTATGTTGTCTATCTTTGAAAAATATCCAACAAAATGTAGAAAGGGAGGCGGACACCATCTCATTGTAAATGTGGAAGAGTAGAAGAAGAAGACCATGATAAAGATTGTATTGAAGAAGAATTGATCTATTAATAATGCTAAAGACTGTAAAAGAAGACCATCTAGAGGGATTTGAATAATAGGTCAAAGAGTAATAAAGTAAATACTCTCCAAATTCAAAATGGAACTTTTACTTCTCACTTCAACAATTTACAAAGTTGAAAGATAAATATATCAAAAAATATATCTAAATAAGTTTGATCACATTTGAGAGTTTAGTTTAGGTATGTGTAGTTTATCATGACATGTGAGGTCTATCTTGTAATATATCAATTACAAATCTATACAAGATGTCTAAGTTGGGAGAAAACTTGCAAATTTTGCTAATTTGAAATAGTCAAGAGTAACATTATCAACTCCATGTTATGCTTTGAGCGATCTCTTTAGAATTGTTGATTAATCTACTCACAAAACAACAAGAAGTCGATAATTGAATAATGGAAAACAAAAAAAGTATTGCAAGAGCGTTATGTTTCTAAATAGGAGAAATCACCCAATACCTGAACGTGCTCCAATGGGTGTTATTGCAGTTGTTGATTTAATACCCACACTACTTTTGTTGGATGTCTTCATGTTTTAAATTTATGGTTCTCCCTTGATTCATAGAGAGCCTTAAAATGTGGTAGATGCTAAAAGATGCAAAATAGTACTAATTACAATCAATAACAAGGTTTGACCATGTTGGTTTCCAAGATTTCCTCCTCTTTTAATCGTTGACAACTGATTTTCACTTATTTTTTGATGAGTTGTGCACATTTTAGTTTCTCTTAGTTTTCTCGTTGTCCCTTGGTTTCTTGGATGTTTTCTTATATTCAAATTATGACCCTTTCATGGGTCCACATTCTCACTATACCATCTTTAGAATCGATTCTTATAGTGTCGTGGAATGTTGTGGATGATCAAAGATGGAAAATAGTACTAATTACTATTAATAATAGTAATTACAACTATTACTTTATAGTAAAGAAAAATATACATTACTATTTAGGTGGACAAAGTATCTATTTATTTGCAACTGTTTTATTCCAACATAATTTATTTCTAATCATTTTTTTAATAATTTTTTTCTAGATAATTAGAGGCACTCAATAGTTGAATATTTTTTTAAACACGATGTATAAATTCTAAAGATTTAAAGTTGGTATTTTAACTAGAACAATAAATTAGGACTCTTCAAATATAGTTGTTTCTATATTACAATTGCTTTAACATTAGTTTGTGAAATAATCCTCTTGAATTATGGCTGGATTTCTACTTATTCATCACTTGATTTTTTTATCCATTGAAAGATTTGTCCATTCATGGTTTGGCCATACAAATGGAGCCTAAAATAGTTCAAAACTTAAAAAAACAACATTAAGCCTCTTCAATATTTGTGGAATATCTTGTTGTGGTAATGTAAATTCATTCCTCGCATTTTGCAATTATGTCAATCAGTGAATATAATGTAATTATGGTCCACTTGACTCATACCTCTAGATTGGATTGAGAATATTATTCAAATGCCCTTCTCCCAAAGTTGATGATTTTTTTTTGTTAGGAGATAAGACTTATGTTGTCTATCTTTGGAAAATATCCAACAAATGTAGAGTAGGGAGGCCCACACCATCTCAATGTAAAGGTGGAAGAGTAGAAGAAGAAGACCATGCTAAAGATTGTGTTGAAGAAGAATTCATCTATTAATAATGCTAAAGACTATAGAAGAAGACCATCTAGAGGGATTTGAATAATAGGTCGAAGAGTTATAAAGTAAATACTCTCCAATTTTAAAATGGAACTTTTACTTCTCAATTCAATAATTTACAAAGTTGAAAGATAAATATATCAAAAAATATATCTAAATAAGTTTGATCACATTTGAGAGTTTATTTTAGGTATGTGTAGTTTATCATGACATGTGAGGTCTATCTTATAATAGATCAATTAGAAAGCTATACAAGATGTCTAAGTTGGGAGAAAACTTGCAAATTTGGCTAATTTGAAATAGTCAAGATTAACATTATCAACTCAATGTTATGATTTGAGTGATATCTTTAGAATTGTTGATTAATCTACTCACAAAAAACCAAAAAGTCAATAATTGAATAATGGAAAATAAAAAAAGTATTACAAGAGCATTATATTTCTAAATAGGAGAAATCACCCAATACCTGAACGTGCTCCAATGGTTGTGAATGCAGTTGTTGATTTAATACCCACACTTGTTGAATTAATGTTCCCTTTTTTTTTACAACATTGTACTAGTAGTAATGAATTTAAAGTTATTATTGCTATAAGGACTACCTAAAATTTGAATGAATGTACCCTTACTTGTAAAAGTAACCAATCATGTGATGTCACATCAGTTGTACAAGTATGTGTGTCCATTTTGCATGGTCATTGGTCTCACCTCTTTTTTGGTTGTTTTGGACACCTTGTCAAAAAACATGTTGATGTGGCATCGCGTTTGATGATGTGGCCTTGAAATCTTAGTTATAAGAAACTGTAAAAAAATGGGAGTGATTTGAAATTTCCACATAGGATTTTCAGAAGTGCAAAGTTAGGGTGCTCAACTATCAAGTCCTCTCCCATACTTCATTGTTGTTTTGGATTAATGTAAAAATAGGTTTTGAAGGGAACCCTGAAACCCTTAACGACCCCTAAACACACAATAGACAAGCCAGGAAACAAGACAGCCTCGCAAACCAAAAAAATAAAAAACCACTACACTAGATAAAATGATAGATGTCAACAGTTGAAAGAAAGAAAACTATCCGTTTGTCCCTTCTTATGGGACCGAAGAGTCATGTCAAAAGAAGGTGAGGACTTCTTAGAATTTTTTCCTTTAACTTTGGTCCAACCTTTATCAAGTCTAGCAGCCTCATCCCGCCAGCACAATGAATCCAAAATTGAAGATTCAACACCCAACAATGGTATTGAATCTTCCAGTGAAATAGCCAACACAGGGCTAGCTTTAGACCCACCTAAAGCGAGATATAAAACTTTTCTTTCCAACCTAGAACCAACAACTTCCAAAGAAATAGAAGGGCCAACAAAACCAACTATCACAAAACCACCAACAAAAATACTGACACCATGTAGCAAAGCACAAGCAGGTCCAGTGCTAGCAGAAAGGTAGACATGACCAGAACCAACAGCCACAACAAGATGATTAGGACATGAGTCATCCACCTCAACAATAGACACTTGAGTTCCTAAATTAGGAGCAACCTCCTTCCCTGGATGAGAGGAGATTTTAAGGACTGTATAATGTTGGGTGGAGGAAACCTTCCAACAAGGAGAAGTTTTATTCTTCTCGGTATCAAAGCCACATTGGGCTAAAATGTGGCAAGTCTTAAAACATTTTTGTCACCTAAAAGGAATACCTTCGTAATCAAGTTTTTGGATCCAAGATCCCAAGGATGATTCAATTTTGATTTTAGTTGGGAAACCCTTTGAGGTGTCAAGATCTACCAAGATGCGAGAAAAAGAAGAATAAAATATATTATAAGAATCATGATCCAACAACAAAAAGTCCCCCAAAGCCTCACCCACTTCCTATAAGATGGAATCATGTTATAGATGAAGGGGGATGTTAGGGAGCCTAACACATATAGGGATCTTACTAAAGACTTTAGAGGAAGGATTGGAATTGGGGTACCAAGGCTTAACCATAAGTATAAAATTGTCATCCTCCTAGCAAAAGAAGTAATCACACACGATCTTAGATTGATCGTCAGCATTGTCAAAATTTTCTATGAAAAAACCTTTTTCCATTGGAAATATATGAACAATACCGAATAATTTTGGTTCCCATTTTCGAGAAACCTAGCTATGCAGTTGGGGAAGGCTAGGCCAAAATCCCTAAAAATGGCATATCAAAGTGTGAGACCTAAAATTATCAGTGATGTTCGTCAAGTCCCATTCGACCTCTGAAGAAAGATTTATAGAGAGATAACATACTGGAACTGGAATGTAGGAGGACTCATTTCCAGTAGAATCTTGAAGTCCTTTCCCAGCCACAGTCATCTTGTAAACAACCTTGGAAAAATACCCCACCGCAAGAGAATGTTGCAGGCTAGAAGCCCCAATAAAATTCGAAGGAGAAAACAAAATGTTCTCCTGAAATGGAGAGTTAGCAGGGACATTGGTAGCAACAGAAGGATTTGCAGTGACCAGTGCTTGGGGACTAGGGACCCCAAGATCCAAGATAGAACCAACCACCTCAGAGCAAAAGCCCTTGACACCAAACAAATTTATAGCAGAAAGTGTTTGAATTCATCAAATTCATAAGCCAACATCACCTACAACATAATAACCTATCAAAAGGTAAAGAATGGAAACACAACTCAGAATGTCCAAGAAATATGAAATATCATTGAGAGAAGGAATTGAGAGAATTCCCAAGAGTGATTTAATAATTACAAAGTCATCAATCCTTATAAAGGAGATAAAAACCTTAAGAAGGGTGGAGAAACCTAGGTTAACCCTAATAAGGGTGGAGAAACCGAGGTTGCATGAATAATTAATAAAAGAATCAATTATTGCATGTCTATACTTTAGCTTAAGTGAACTATAGATAAAAAGGTGACTTTAATAATTAAATCAATAATGATTTAATTAATAAGTGAAAGGCGACTTTAATATTTAAATTAATAATGATTTAATTAGTAAGTGAAAATACCTTTTTAACTCTAACACCCTGCCTGAAGATAAACTTAGGGAGAAGCTAAAACCACGTAACAACTACTAAAAGTAGGAAATGGGTCCCAACAACAAGGCCTGATGAGGTACCCAAGTACAAAAAATCTCTTTAAAGAGGAGAAAAAGAGAAAACCCAGTGGGAAAATCCCCTCTCTGAAAAGAGATGAAGCCTAGTGAAGGACTGAAGAAGCCTCCAAACTAGAGAATGTCCCAGAAAATAGGAAAAAAGAAAGGACATGTAGAACACCTCTGAAGCATGAAATTGCAAACACTGTCAAAGAACTGCTCTGTATGAGTGCCCTCAAATGACACTACTCAAATCTGGATGGAAAATAAGGAAAGCATCAAAACTCAAAGATACAGATGGAAAAATGCCAATTCTGAAGCCTCCAAAATAGGAACGAAAGAGGAGTGTCCATATGATAAATGATCCATCTCACTGAAATGCATAGGTAACATCCACTACATCCGCCTGGTATATATGAACACAAACTAAAAAACATATCTCACTCCATCGAACCAAGGAAGCACTAGAACCAACAACAGATTACCCCCCCCCCCAATAATGCTGATAGGGGAGGTATAATAGATACATTGAGAGACTGCCAAGAATAATTGCATGATGAAGAACGTACAAGCACAAAATAAAGTAGTGTCAAGGATGATCAGTTGCTGACACACATGAGGCTAATTTCGTGGAAGGAACACTCACTTGACAAAGGTTAAACAACCCCCGGCCATGGTACTTTATAATATAGTGTGAGTACAATTAGGCACAAAATGTGCAGGATCTCACACATGCATGATCGCACTTTATCTTAGTGTGTTTGCAAAAAAGCAACTGAAAAATATGTATGCAATATCCAGGAATAACTAAAAGATAAATAAATATTTGTAACTACTCTCAAGGAGTCATCCCATGCACAGAAAACTACCCCAGGACCTGAAACATCCAAGATATCTACCAGATTGCAAAAACAAAAGGGATAAAAAATACCTAGAGCAGATTCTAGTAATGAGACCCATACTAGAAGAAGGAGAATAGAACCAGCTTTCTGACGCCATGCGGAAGTCCAAAAATGGAGTCTAGAGGAGCAAGATATAGTGACTAGAGCAAAAAATAAAACCTTGAGTTTGACTAGAAAAAACCTTGCAAGACATAAAAAATCAGATAACCAAACCTAGAAAATCAGATCGGCCTCGGAACCAGCTTTCCATCGATATCTTGTTTGGCAAAAAATGCCTATGTTTGCTCAAGTTATGAGCAAACAACCACCAGGAGGTCAAAATGCAACTGAACCTCAAGAGACCTTAGCCAAAAAAGGTGGATCCCTGCTAAACTAGCGATGCCTCCAAATTTTGGACTGCCTTCAGATTTTTTGCCAAATTTGGGAGAAAAAGAAAAAATTGTTTAGATAAAAAAAAAAAATAAAAAAAATGCATAAAAAAAACTATATATATATATTTTTTATAGTAAAAAAATATTAAAAAAACTAGTAAAGGGGCCCGCAGCCATAGGCCAGCAGGGCTCCTAAGGGGCCCACAACACCCAAGAGGCTCGCAACTTTAGGGCCACCATGGCTCTCAATGGGTCTGCAGCCTTGCGCCTGCGCGACACCCAAGGGGCTTGTAGCCTTGTGCCTGCACGAAACCCAAAGGGCCCGCGACTTTAGGGCCAGCGTGGCTAGCAAGGGGCTCGCAGCCTTGGGGCTTCTGCAGCTCCCATGGGGACTATGGCCTCAGGGCCTACCGGCACTCTATGGGGCCCGTGGTCCTTTGGCCTGCGGTGCCAATTTTTTTTTCCTTTTTTAATAAAAGATCTGAATTTCAGATTTATTTATTTTTTCCTTTTTTAATAAAAGTTCCCAATTCCAAATAAAAAATCAAATCCATAACCAAAGAAGAACCTTAGAAAAGTTGAAACCCTCGGCGCTCAAGAAAACATTCAAAAAGGCCAAGAACGGGCTGCTCCAACAAGGCTTTGATACCATGTTAGAATTCATCAAAATCATAAGCCAAGATTGTCTGCAACATAATAACATGTCACAAAGAAAAGAATGAAGACACAACTCAGAATGTCCAAGAAATATGAAATATCATTGAGAGAAGGAATTGAGAGAATTCCTGAGAGTGATTCAATAATTACAAAGTGATCAATCCTTATAAAGGAGATCAAAACCCTAAGAAGGGTGGAGAAACCTAGGTTGCATGAATAATTAATAAAAGAATCAATTGTTGCATGCCTAAAGTTTAGCTTAAGTGAACTAGAGATAAAAAGCTGACTTTAATAATTAAATACATAATGATTTATTTAATGAGTGAAAGGTGACTTTAATAATTAAATCAATAATGATATAATTAATAAGTGAAAATACCTTTTTAACTCTAATAGAAAGCAAGGTAGAGGAGAAGGGAATTGCAAAAGATGATAAACCATCTCCACCAACACCCACAGGGGGAGAAGAAGAAACTTGAGGAGCCCGGCGAGAGACAATTTTAGAGGAGTCCAAAGCATGACCGAAAGACCCAAGAGCAGGCCTAACACCAACACAACCTTCAGAGCGGACGGGCGAACCCCAACATTGTGTCCAACCTTCCCAGCACACCCAGGAAGATTTGAATTTCCATGTGAGAAAAAAGAGGACACATGCGCGGAAGGAACATAAGACATCAAAAGACATCAATACTTTGTTGTTGTTGCCATCCTCCATGGCATTTTTTTAATTTTGTAGCAAATTTATAAATATATTTTGCATTATGCATTAATAAGGGGGTGGGGCATGCTTTATAAAGATTAGCATAGGAGTATTTTTTTGGTGTTATATTTTTTGATTAGAGAATAATTTGTCTAGACTATGGGTATGTGCACCAAGTTGGGGACCAAAAAGGGGGGTATAAGTGGACACATTTTTCTAAAATTGGGTAAACCTGAACTTGGAACAGGTGTTTGAGGGTCATCCACTCAAAATAAGATGTGTAAAGACTAAAAATTGTATTACTCTGAATCTAGTTTCTAAAACACTATTTTAAAAAAAAATTGATAAGATTAAGAGGGTCAAACCTTGCGTGCACGAAAACATGTTCCTAATTTTTTTGGAAAAAAATAACATAGTTGTTTCCGTGCGAGGTACAAAAGATATAGTTATATTCAGTATTTTTAAAATCCCTTTGGTAGGATGGTAGGTAAGAGTGAGATCTAGAAGTTATGTATTTTTTTGTAATTTTTCGATGAGTATTTCTTTCTATGATTTTTTGAAGTTATCGCATACTGAAAATTTGGTACCTGTTCGTGCGTTGGGCATAAATTGCATCAAAATAATCAAAAATTAAAAAAAAATTCTTTAAAAGTGTATAGAATCAAGTGTAGAACAATAATATGTTATTTATTTTTAATTTAATTAAGTATATCAAAAGTTATTAAAAAAATGGTAGACATATGTCTGTGAGGACAATCAAGACACTGGTAAACAAAATTAAAGTTTATTATGCTAATGTTGTCCAAAAATAGAAATCATTTTATGGTTAGAAATCTAAGAAGACATACGAGATTATGGTGAAAATTATAAAACTACCCAGTTGAAAAATTGCAAACCTGATGAAGATAAAGTCAAGAATTCAACTTACAAGATGAAAAAACATCTAAAAGTATAAAAATGGAGGGAAAATGAGCCTCCAAGCCTTTGGGTCATTTTCCAAAGCTCTTCCCAAGCCATAACCCGATCAGGTTACTAAATTTCAAATAACATGATCTGGTTATGAAAAGCAAAAAGTACATTTTCAACTCCTCCATAACTCGATCGGGTTCTGGAGAATAAAATGCATTATTTTCACTTCTTCAAAACCTGATCGAGTTATGAAGAAGTCAAAATCTCTCTCTCTCTCTCTCTCTCTCTCTCTCTCTCTCTCCTTTGTTTGTAGTTTTCAGAACCCGATTGGGTTCTGAGTAATTAGGAGCATTCAGTCATTATGTTCTCATAACCCGATCGGGTTCTGAGTAATTAGGAGCACTGAGCCTTTATGTTCTCATAACCCCATCGAGGTCTGTGTAATTAGGAATTTTTCTTGCTTCAACGGTCTTAAAATAGTCATTGCAAGTTGTTTTGAGGTCCCACAACTATTTTTCTATTGTTTTACGCCAGGAACATATAGGTTTGCACTTTTTTGCATGATTTTTCTTTGCAATGATTAGAAATTGTGTTTTTTATTGGTGTTTTTATTGTTATTTTATCATTTTAAGTTCTCATTTCAAGAAAATGGTTGATTTGTCCTTATTTTTTAGATTTGATGT
This sequence comes from Thuja plicata, assembly GCA_018584345.1. Classification (NCBI taxonomy): domain Eukaryota; kingdom Viridiplantae; phylum Streptophyta; class Pinopsida; order Cupressales; family Cupressaceae; genus Thuja; species Thuja plicata. Next base: position 1,510,426 of record MU224539.1, on the reverse strand, counting down.
TCACATGTTATTCTATGTTCATGATATTATTCGTAGGGTCCATTCAATACAAACAATGGGAAAGAACAAAAGAGGAACAATTGAACAACAAGAGAGATAAAAGGAAAGACAAAGGGAGCACATGAGGAGAATATGAGAAGGTACATCATAAAATAGAAGCAATGTAAGTGATGAAAATGAAAATGTTAATGTGACAAATGCACCATTTCAATTTGATGTCATTAATGAACAAAATACACATAATGAAAATGAAAATCATCAACATACACCAATTAAAATGAATCCAATAAATGCACCTAATTCATTTAATGAAAGTGTAGAGCATGCAGTTGTGTTAACACCTCCTAGAATAATTCGTAGAAAACCAAAGTTTCTAATTGACATTGATGAAAATATTTTGAGGCCAATGCATGATAAAATGTCGAAAACTTGTAAAAGAATTGTTAAAAAGATTTGCAATAACTATTTTGAAAAATTAAATCAAAGTAGAAGATGTCAAGTAGTTGTTGAAATGATTGAGAATCTGAAATTTAGAGAGACAATGATAATTGTGGGGTTGAGAACATTGTAAAATAGTACTGAGAGAACCATTGTGAGAAATATATTTGATGCATACCAAGCCATTGGTTCAGAATCACACAGTAAAGATGCTAATGTTACTCGGCGTGTCCTCACATCAACTATAATGGGAAAGGAAATGAAAAAATCTCGTATAGTAAGCAAAACAAGCAAGTCATTAAGGATAGGTAGATCAACATTATGGAGAGCCTTACAAAGGTGAGACAAAATTGAGGACCCAAACACTAATTCTCTTTGGTCATTCTCGGGTATACTCCCATGCAAGGACAAGGTTGTTGTTGATGCATTAAGAACATTAATTGAAAAGTTTTGGTATGACAACACAAGGGTTTCACCCAACCAAAGAGACGTTGTTAGGAGGAGAATCAGATCTATAAATGGAAAAACACTTGAATTTTTTTTACTTCTATTGCTGCCCAATTTGGCTTAGTGCACCTTGGGAACACTTCAGCTTGACTTGCGCAAGAACGTTCTTGATGGTTTGCAAGCAAAAAAGGATCTCCTCTAGCATTTACCTGTCCAAATGGAGGTGATGGAGCTTACAGTTTGGTCCCACGATGAATGGTTTGAAAGATGCACCATTGAGCAACTTTGAACTAAGCAACAATGACACTTTTTGCGCCAACCAAGATCGGGTCAGAAAATGGAATCCGAGTGGAATCTCCCGTAATTGAGCCACATGCTTTTAGAACTTCCAAAGATGGTCCTTTTTCACTTCATAGATCTCTCATATCTCTCACGAGGTATGAGATATGGATCTCCAAAAATTGCTGCCAAATTTGGCTTAGTGCACGTTGGGAACACTTTGGTCTGACATGAGCCAGAACGTACTTGATGCTACATGAGAAAAGAAAGGTCTTCCCTAGAATTTACCCGATAAACTGGAGCCAATGGAGCTTATCATTTGGTCCCATGATGAATGGTTTGAAAGATGCACCATTGAGCAACTTTCAACTGAGCAACAATGATAATTTTCGCACCAACCGAGATCGTGTCAAAAAATTTAATCTGAGTGGAATCTCCTGGAACTGAGCCAAGTGCTTGTAGGCCTTCCCAAGGCAGTCCTTGTACACTTCATAGATCTATGATATCTCTCACGAGGTCCGAGATATGGATCTCTAAAAATCATTGCTAAATTTGGCTTAGTGCACCTTGGGAACACTTCAGTCTGATATGCACTAGAACGCTCTTGATGCTACATGAGTGAAGAAAGGTCTCTCCTAGAATTTACCTAGCCAAATATAGCCAATGGAGCTGACGATTTGGTTCCACGATGAACGTTTTGAAAGATGCACCATTGAGAAACTTTCAACTGACCAACAATGACACTTTTTGCACCAACCGAGGTTAGGTCAGCAAATGGAATCTGACAGGAATCTCCCAGAACTGAGCCACATGTTTGTAGGCCTTCCCAAGATAGGCCTTTTTCACTTTACAGATATTTGATATATCTCTCGAGGTTTGAGATATGGATCTCCAAAAATTGCTGCCAAATTTGGCTAAATGCACCTTGGGAACACTTCGTTCTGACATGCGCCAGAACATTCTTGATGCTACGCAAGCGAAGAAAGGTCTCCCCTAGTGTTTACCCAGCAAACTAGAGATTATGGAGCTGATGATAATGAGATCCATATGTTTTGGATCCAAGCTTGTTCATTTATGTTTGTAAGAACACAAGTTGCTCCTAAGTGCAAATGTTGTCACAATGATCTAAAGTTGTATAAGTTGCTAATTTTGAGAAACTAGGGGTTATGGTCTCCTCTAGGGTCCTAAGTGTCCTAACTAGAGTCCTAGAATGGGTCAAAGATCATCAAGTTGACCAAATTTTTCAAAGAGCAAGAAATGCTCAAAAGTTGCTCAGCGAAGAAATGAACGGTGTTGACGGGGTTTTGTTGATCGGGTCCGCCAACAGTCATAAGTTGTCACCGGGTACCGAAGGTACCAGCCAACTTCGCCTGTAAAGGTAGCCTGGGAGAAATAGATTCCCTGGGCCTTCAAGCACCTGGGTGTCAGGTCACGACGGTGCGGGGATCGGTTGGGAGAAGTGACTATTTTTGAGTGGGATAGTTAGTTTCTTCAACTCATTTTCTCTGGAGATTCAACAAGGTAAGGTTTTCCCCTAGCATTCTACACTTAGCAAATAAAATGAAAAAGATCCTGCAGGGTTAGAAACACTTCATCTAACTATAGTCATGTTTAAACCTTCAGAACATCAATAATACTCTGACATACTACACTAAATACTGGAGAAATACACAACCATCAGCTAGTATTTCATCAGTAGCGAGGGTAAGAAGGTCATTGATCTATTTTAACACATCAGAGTAGAAGACATAAAGAACATAAAATATAAAATACCATTAACTCAGAAGCAGGAATGCCAACAACATCATTGCACAAAATTCTTCCTTCTTCATTAATGTCTCTTCTAGCAAGCACTGGTGCGTGGTACAATGGTGGCTCCAGGGGAGCGTCTAACTATTGAAAAATAGAACAATGGAGCATTGAGCTCTGCAACTTAAAATTAGAAATTAATTTGCTATTACTATGGACAACAAAATCATCAATTTTGCCGACACTTAGAAATGGGCCGGTCTGGCTATTTATACAACTCTCTTCTAACCCTAACCCTATTTTACATCACGTTCTAATAAAATACAATATCTGGGGGAAGGTACTACCTGCACCACCCTACAAAAGACCTTGAGATGGAATAGGTCTGACATGTCAGAAGAGTGAGACAAGAATATATAGTGAAAGAATTGGCCTCAAGAAGAGAGCCAAAAAGGAGAGAGAAGAAAGTAGGTCCCCCGGGGATCGAGGCTACATGCCTCATAAATGGGAAATGCGGCGCCCTCTCTCCAATGTGCCAGGTGTACCTCCGAGCAACACCTTGAGAAGACCATCCTGTCAGAAATCCAATGATTGAGTTGACGCCCGCTTGATGCAGCCAACCACCTTGTGACAGCCTTTATTAACCGCTTCTGAAAGTGACCGGTCGGCCTCGGGGACTGGGACACGAATCACTTGAAAGAATACAGAATTTTGGATCCAGGTCTCCGGGATCTGGGAACTTACATCCCCAAAAGAATAAAGAATACCCAATGCTTTGAGTTTTCCCCGGCCTCCAGAGAAAGCTCAAGGTTGCTTATTATCATTGAAATCCTGGAGGAGGCAGGAAATGCCATCCTCATCAATATCTTTTAAGCTAGCCCTTCGATACTTAGCCACTTCAATCTGTTCCCCCAGGTCCAGAACATTCCCTTTAAACTCATCGGCCATTTTTTCCGCGTCATGGCCACTAAGTACCATGCGACTTAATTTTTTCATCTGGGCCCCATCTATCCCTTCCGGGGATTGATACCGGGACTTCATTATTTCATCAAAACTCCCCAAAACTGAATCCTTTGGGGTACACGTATCGGTACTGAGGGGGTTGGCTGTGGAAGTCTTTATTATAAAAGACTTGTATAAATTGAAAGAATATTTTACTGCATTGATTTTATCTTGCAGAGACCCTACCAATTGCTTGATTACCTCCAATGTGAGGTCAAGTCTGGAGTGTTGGGTCCTCACAAAATCAAATAATTCATCCCCCAGAATTTTGGATTTAGAAATCATTTCCTCTCCCAGGCTAAGGAGTTCCTCAAGCTCCACCTTCCATGCTTGATAATTCTCGAGATCACCCTCCCATAGTTCAATAAGAATTTCTGCCTGGTGTACAACATGCCGGGCCATATACAAATCTGGGAGGGTGGATACCAGGAAACGTCGGGTGTTTCCTATCTGCAGGGCGACCCACTCGTCCACTGCCTGGGCCTTCTTCTTCATTATTCACAGGGATTCTATGTCACTCTGTGGTATATCTTCAGAGGTGGAGGCCTCCAGAGGAGCGGCATTGATGGGTCGAGCCAGCTCAGTGAGAAACCCCATAAGGTCTTCATTTTTTGTCTTTTCTGTTCTGAGCCTCTGGGCTTCTTTCTCATAACAGGCCTCCACTGCCCTAGCTGCCTCCTTCAGCAAGTCCACCTTGCCCTACTTTCCTCTTTTACCTAGCGATACCTCTGCAACGTTATAATCTCCGGGTTTCGCGGTTGCTTCATCGGCGCCTGGGGGAGGTGTTGCCACAATGGCAATTGTTTCTCCACCCGGCCCACTTCAGAGAGTATGAACTGTCTGGGCTTTCTTGGCCTTTGGCGGGGCCTGGACTTGGGCCATCATTTTGGCCAGGGAGAGAGGAGTCACAGGAGTGGACTGAGCCTTTCTTTTTCTGCTCTCTATCAGCCACTGAGGTGGTAGGGGTGGCCTTCCTGCCACAATTTATTCCCTTGGTTCTTCCCCGATGTCCTACGGCTACTGCTCCTCAATGGCGTGGACCTCATCGGTCCCTCTCCCTATATCTTCTTCTATAGAAACATTTTCTTCATCAACCTCCATCTCCTCAGCCTTGTCCTCTGTATCTATTACTTCGTCTAGACTTTGGTAGGCTTCCTCGGGGATTTCTTCTTCATGTTTCTCTTCATGTTGTTCTTCTGCTACTACCGGGGCTTCTTCCTCTGTTGGTACATCTTTTGGTAGTAGGGGAGGGATTGGGCCAAGATTTAGATTTTGGGCCACGGTAATCACCTGCCCAAAGGTTGCTCCTGGGAGTGACCCTTGGAACGTGGCGGCTGGGGTTACGGTTATTCTCAAAGGTCCGGTTCCCCCAACACATGCCATTTGTTCACCTTGCCTTTGTTGGTCCACTCCTGGACCCTGCATCACTTGAGCCCCGGAGGCAATCTCTGGCTCTGGCTCTTTTTCTTCTACTTGCTTTTCTTGTTCCTATGCAGGCTCTTGTTCAGGAGCCTCTTGCTCTACAGCTCCTTGTTCTGCCCCAGGGACTTCTATCTCTGTTTGTCTATTGTCCCCCTGCAAGTTTTCAAACTCATCGGCTGCAAATACATCATCAAATTCCTCTTGTGCAGGGGGACTGGATGGGACCTCAGCAGGCTTTGCTTCCTTCTCCGGCTTCGGGGAACTGGAAGAGAGGATTTCCACTTGTTGGGCTTGGGACGTTCCCAACCCTGGCTCTACCTTAGGCTTTTTGTGGAGCCTTTTCTTTCTCTGGGTTACCAAGGGTGGCCCCGCATCCCTTACTGCTGCTGCTTCCATGGGATCCACCCCCGTTGCCTTCACCATTAAGGCTGCCAGTGACGGGGAGGAAGAGGGACAAAGTGGCCCGGCCATGAGCGGTGGATTGGCCAACCCTGTTATTAATTGCTCCCTCATCTGCTGGGAGGCTGCCACTGATTGTTTTATCAATTCTGTGATAGGGACTTCTTGTGCAGGAGGGGTTGTATCTATTTCTTTACCTTTATCATCTCTCTGCGAAGAAGTCCCAGCCCCCGGAGTCAACTTTGGTGTCGGCTGCGGAGTCAATTTTGGTGTCAGCTAGGCTGCTCGGCGGGTACTTCCAGGGCACACCTTCTTGAAATAGGCGTGACTTCGCTCGACCACCTCTCGAGTGAAATCCTCAATTGTGGGCCCTTCCTAGGCGTCCTAGTTTACTGGTGGAAGAGTTATTTTATTGATCCCCTTTGCCTTGTACTGGGGATCGATAGTGGGGGCGGCATCTGAGAAGTCTGTCGAGAACCTCCGGAGCTTCAACTTTTGCATCATACCGGCCATCATTCTGATGTAGTGCCTGCTCCACACCTTCACATTATCTTGGCAATCTGCCCAGAAGTCCTCCATATGGATGTAATGGGGCTCTGAAGCCCGGGGCAGTGCCATCGCAATCTTTCCATGCGGATCAAAAAAATTTCACGCCAAATAAAATTCTCCCAAGTTGTAACTTTTCAATTCGTTGTCTGCCTCCTTTGCGGCAGCCAGGCTGCATGTGTAGTTCCCACAGGTGATCGAAAATAGAATGTTGGGTATCTTTTTGAGGGAAAAGAGGGCATACACCTCCATTATTTGCTTGCAATACTCCAAGAGCACGATCTTGTCCCCACAGTGTTTGGGCAACAAGTAGGGTTTTTCGGAGAAGTCAGTGACCCTAATGTAGGTGTGTTGTTCGAACTGAATGTAATAATATCCATAATTATGGACCAAATTCATTGCCTCTGAGGATAGGTGGTATCCAACGTCCCGGGTGGGTGTAAGCAGATGATAATAAATGAACACGTTGTTTACCCGACAAAAACTGGGGAAGCTGGCCTCCCATTGAACTTGTGGTAAAAAATCCCACGGTGCCTTTTGTCCCGGGCCAATCCCGAGCACGCCGTCTATGAGTAGGCCCTGGGCGTGGGGCCTCTGCTGCGCTAGGGCCCAGAAAACATAGGAAGACATGTAAAATTTCTTCTTCCTATTTAATTTTAGAAACTGGGAGTCGACGTGGTTTGAAATTATGGTCGCCCAGTCAAAGTATCCTCCCTTGGTGGAGATGCTGAGGAGAAAATAATACATCCATCTAGAAAAATCTTGGGCGGAGGGCTGCCCAAAGACCTGGGCCAATGCTATCATTCCCATCTGGATGCTCTCCTTGAACTCAGAGCGGGGAATTTCAATCTTCATCCTTTTAGGGTCCCTCTTTGGGACCTTCAGCCAATGGGTATTCATGTACACCCAGGCCGCATCCTCCAGCTGTGTGAATTGGGCCAAGGCATCAGTCCTTGTGACCACTGAGGCCTTATCAAATTGTCAGATTCCCAGACTTTCCTGGAATGTGACTAGGTCAAGGGATACCAGAGGAGTAGGGTATCCCGTTGGTTCTGCGGCCGCGAGCATAATAGCCCGAACAGAGGAGTTGTAGTTGGTGGCCAGTGTCAGGATAAGCTCCAAAGATTGCACGGAGCATGGGAAACAAGCCACCTTGAGGATTCCAGAGTCTGCGACATTGATTACTAGCTGATCTCCAGCCTACCGTTGGATATACATTATTTTTACCAAGGCCTGCATCTCTGGCCATGTTCCGACGCTGGTGTCGGTGATAAGTTTGACTTTGGACTCAATCTTTGAGCCCATGATGACATTGTCTTGCGCGAACTTCATAGTCAGGGGCATCTTCTCCAAGGCTTTCTCCATTTTTGACTTTACTGCTGCCCTGGTGGTTGTCGTGGAAGGTAGCTCTGGACTTCTGGGTGGAGAGGAAGCAGATGCTTCAGACATATTTGGGAAATGAACTCTGGAAATCTGCAAGGCCAAGCGACCGTCAGAACGTATTAATCAAAATAAATATTCCAGGGTCCGGAGATCTTACCACCGTGATGCTGGCTTTTCCTGAAAAGTTAGTTTCATCCAAAAATAGCTGAAAAGCAAACACATCACAAACTTAAGAATTTTATTAAACATCCGGGTCTGGGGATTTTGTCACACTTGGTAAAGACACGGGATGGATCGATGGTAGGACACCCGGAGCCCGGAGAGATAACCGTTGGTGAGGACATGTAAAAAGGCAAGTCATCAAACCCACGTGGGCGCCACGTGCATAGGTATTAAATGGAAGTTATGGCGATGACGACGGAGCCAACTGTCTGAATGCATGAAAAGTGAAGGCCACTTGGCTGGAATTGATTGTGCGCATGGGAAATAAACGAGGGTCTAACTAGTTTTATGGATGAGAGAGAAAACTACCTGTTTGAAACCGGTCGAGAGCCGAGTTTCAAACAGGTGGTTTTCTGCCTCAAAATGAGTTTATGGGTGGAAAACTAGCAACACAAGCGACTCGACACCTTGTCAAGCCACCCGAAAGGATATACATGAAGGCCGAGGGATATATACATAGGAAGGGAGGGATATACAAAGACTATACACAAATATACACATATATACAACGCAGAATGACATCTACAGGAAACTAGGGAAGGCAGAGTATATACAGCTATCTACATATTTTACAAACTGACCACCCCTGCGCAGAGGGTGAACAACCCTCTGGCAGAGCTGACTCACCAACGGGCGGCAAAACTAGAAAAATAGAAAACAAACAAAATAGAAAGATGAAAAATGAAAGCAAGATGAAAGAAACACCAAAGTAACCAGAAGAAAATGAAAGGTGGGAACAGGAAGACCAACCTGAGAATACCGAAGGGTGGAGGAAAGGAAGGGGTTACAACTGGTGTTCTACAATAGCTTCAGCTCGTCAAACGGTCACAACCGCCACCACGAAGCACTCACAATAGTCTGATAATGACTGGAAGTGTTAAGTGTTGATTATAGCTAACTCTCTGCAAATTGCTCTGTAATTTCTCTAAAATCGCTCTGAGTGCTCAAAATTTTTAATCATGGTAAATGTGAAAGTGACAGATAAGTTCTATTTATACCTGTGATAAAAAGTGTAATCCTCCTTCTTCCGGCAATCTCTGGACAAGCAAACCTCTGGACCCCGGGCCCGGGGATTCCCTGCAAAGAGAACCTTTCGGCATCGTGGTGAAGAATCCCGGAGTCCAGATTCCAGTTCCCAACGAAGAACGACCTCCGGGACCATAGTCCTAGAGGCGAAAAACCAAACAAGCGAAACACAACAATGGGGGAGAAAACCCTGGAGAAAGAAAAACAAAAGGAAAAGACAAGGCAAAGCCACAAGCAAAAACAAACAAAGAGAAGAAAAAAAAATGGGGGGACCCAACATTTTGCACACAAAGTGTAGGGATGGGGATGCAGGGCATAACAAATGGCGACTATCTGGGACAAATGCCTTATCGCATTTAAGAACTATAGAATCTCTGGTTTAGCAAAACTGGAACAAGCTGCTTCTCGAAGTGTCAGACAGGCAGAGAGCAACATATCCGAGAGGATCCAACCATACAGGAATTAGTCTGGAGTCCTTCATCAGCAGTGTCATGTGTGCTTTGGAAAGAAATCAAGATGATGACCTTTGGGAGGAGTAGAGAAGAGGCACTAATCACATCAAACCAGTCGTCAATTTGCTTGTTTCCCCTAGAGGCCAGAGTTTCATCCTGCTTTTCCTCTTTTTCCATTTTGTTTGTTTCTACGTGGGGAAGGTGGTACTTCTTTCACCATTAAGCTTAAGCTTAGCTAATTTCAATGGCGATACTTCTTTCACCTATCCACCTATATTTAGATATTTGAAGAGGGGATAAAACTCCAAGCCCGAAAAGAATTCCTTAAGGTTTCAGACCTGGGTCAACCAATCAGTACAACCGATCTACGCTCAGCGTGTCTGATTACTTGTTCCTTGTATTACTTGTGTTCACTGATTTCCAGACTCCCAGAGGCAACACCTGATGGAGATTGCTCAAAATGTGCCACATCCTGTGAAACAACCCCGGAGACCAGGCTGATTCCACTATGCTAAAGACAGATTCCAAAGTTCACTATGCCGAAAACATTATACCAGAAACCAGAGTTTATGTGAAGCATTCCAATTCCTAAAAAATAGAACAAAACACTAGGACCAGAAGAAAACCAAAAATGAAAACAAAAACAACAAAAGAGGACTGCCCCAGAGGACAGCCAACAAGGCTATTTAAAAGACAGGGTACCTCGCAACGAGACACCCGGAAGAAATATTTACAAGCGGAAGGCTTTACATATAATACAAATTTGGACAAACTTACCCTATTCGAAGTAGTGCTTGAGAAACTGTCCGTTAACAGGCAATGCGACAGGTCCCCAGTCAGGGTGTTAAAGCGGTAAGCATTTGCCCCACAGATTTCTGAGATTAGGTATGGTCCGAGCCAGAGCCGTTGGAACTTGGTATGCTTTCTTTTCTTCTCCCAGGCCTTGTCCCACAGCAGGACCAAATCCGAGATCTGAAAAGCCTTGTATTGGGCTCTTCTGTCAAACCATCATTTTACCACTGCTTGATAATGCGCAAAATGGTCAAGGGCGGCATCTCGCTATTCTTCCATTCGCACTAGATTTAAGAGCCGAACCTCCATGATGTTGTCCCTGTTGCTGAATTCCTGCATAAACTATAAAACTGGGATCTATAAGTTAACCGAGAATACAGGTTTCTGACCATAAACCAGATGGAACAGGGATGTTCCTAGGGCGGCCTTGACGCGAATGCGATCTTCCCAGAGGGCGAATTTCAACTTTTGATGCCAATGCCGGGGATTCTGTTCTAGCAGGTGTTTGATCACTTCAAGTAGATTTTTATTTATTGATTCAGCAACGCCGTTCCCCTGGGGATAATAGTTGCTAGAGAACTTCAAAGTGATCTTCCAATTGTAGGTCCATTCGAGTAACTGTCCCGAAGAAAATGCTGGACCATTGTCACACACCAAAGCAAAGGGCATTCCAAACCTTGTGACGATGTTTTCTTCCAGGAACTTGATAACTATGTCTGCCGTGTTATTTTTGCATGGTATAGCTTCAGACCACCGAGTGCAGTAATCAGTAGCAGTGAGAATGTAATGGTGTTTGGCAGACGAGTTGGGGTTGATTTCCCTGATGAAGTCAAATGCCCACTGGGCGAAGGGTCTAGCCTTGTAGACTGGTTGTAAAGGCATAGCTGGGTTACACTCACGGTGCACCGCGGTTTGGCAAGTATGGAATTTCCTTACATGAGTGTAAACATCCTTGAATATACAAGGCCAATAGTATCCGGCCCGAAGGATCTGATGGGCAATGGCGTCAGCTGAGCCATGCCCGGTTCCATACTACCTGTGAAATTCATTGATCACTCGTATAGCTTGGTCTCTGTCGATGCACCGGAGGTACACTCCCTCATAGTTTCTGCGGTAGAGCGCGGAGTTTTTGATCATAAAGTGAGCACTTTTCATCCGTAGGGCGCGGCATTCATGGGGAGGTAATCCCTCCAGGCATTTATTATTTAGTAGCAAATATACCAAATCGGTATACCACGGGTCTTGGGTAATGGAATCCACTATGTAAGTTTGACATTTTATGTAGGGAGTCTCTTCTGCCATCGCTCGATTTAGTCCCTGGCCCCAGACTATCTTCATGGGCTGCATTTCCAAGTCATACTCCTGGAGGATGGCCATCCATTTCCCCCGTCTCTCACCCAATTTGCTCTGCATCAGCAGAGACTTGACGGCCTGGTACAGAATGATAGCATGTACCTTGCTCTGGAGAATATAATGCTAAAATTTCTTCACGGTGTGAACTAGAGTAAACGCTTGCTTTTCTAGTGATGAATATCGGACTTTGACGTTCTTGAAGGGGGAGCTCATGAAAGCTATTGGTCGTTCTTCCCCTTCAACCTTTTGGGTCAACACTGCCACAGCAGAATGCGATAAAGATAAGGAGTAAATGTAAAATGGAAGGGAATAGTCTAGACTAGTCAGGACAAGTGCTTCCATTATTTTCTGTTTAATCTGGGCGAACGCCCGCTTTGCTTCAGGACTCCACTCAATTTTTGTATCCTTCTTCATCATCTCATTGAGCGGTTTGACAATTTATGCGAATTCGGTGGTGAACCGCCGGAGGAAGTTAATCTTTTCGAAGAAGGACCGCATCTCTTTCTTGCTACCAGGCATTTGTAAGTTCAGAAATGCTTCTACTCTGTCGAGGTCTATGGATATGCCCTTCTCAAAGACAATATACCCAAGCAACTTCCCTTCAGTGACCCCAAATATGCATTTCTTGGGGTTGAGGGATATCCCATACCGGCGACATCTCTCACAAATCTGAGCGAGATGGGTGGGATGATCACGCCTGTCCCGGGAAAAGATGGTCAAGTCATCCATGTAGATGATTATGCATCGATTCAAAAGGCCCTCGAACGCAATGTCCATGGCCTTTTGAAATGTAGCCCCTGCATTGATCAGACCGAAGGGCATTCTTCTATATGCAAACGTTCCCCACTTGGTGGTAAACGCCGTTTTCTCTTTGTCTTCATATTTAACCATGACCTGGTTATATCCCGAGTATCCATCCAAGAAGGACATCATCTGGGATCCATTCACTATCTGCAACACCTCATCCAACGAAGGGAGAGGGTGATTATCTTTCTTGGAGGCCTTGTTCAAGTTTTGGAAATCCACGCAAAGGCGGATCTCACCGTTCTTCTTTCTCACAGGGACCAAGTTGGCAACCCACGTAGTGTGCCAGATTGGGAAAATTATCCAGGCTGACATTAGTTTTTCTACCTCTTGTCGAATCAGAGGCTCTATCAGGGGGTTGACTGGTCTTTGTTTTTGCCGAAAGGGCTTAGCATCAGGTTTTAGGGGAATAGTATGGGTCATGATGGATGTGTCATATGTTTTCAAGTCTTCATAACCCCAGGCAATTACGTCGATGTATTCTCGAAGAACCGCGAGAATTTTCTCCTTTTCCTCAGGTGAACAGGAGGTACCAATCTGAATTATCTTTTCCTCATCGGGGTGGTCGATGTTAACCTTTTCAAACTTTCCTCCCTCAGAGGAAGATGACACCTTCTCCCGGGCCCAAGGGTCCGAGTCAAATATTTGTTCCAGTGCAACCATCCCCTTTGGGATGGTGTTAGTAGGTAGGTCCATGATCCCATCATCTTCGTCACCCTGCCCAGTATCATCATGGTCTCGTTCCTCCACTATCTGATTTTCAAAGACGCCAACATTCGCCATGAAGGCCAGGATATGCTAGTCGTTCTCAAAAACCTAAAAGTGGGTGACATTATCTGGAATGGATGGGGTAGGGACCATCTCAACTGAAAATATCCGGAGTTGTGAGCTGGACATCGGCTCAAGTGTGCTGGCAGAAACGGCGAGGGCATCCGGGACATAGTTTCATCGTCGGGGAATGAGGTTAATGCTGAAGGCATCGAAATCCTCAATGAGGTTCCAGTCCCAGTTGCAGTATGCGGCCAGCCTTTTGTCGTGACATGTATATTGACTCCAGACTTGTTTAACAATCAACTCTAAATCACCCAGAACCCGGAGGCGGGTGACGCCTTTCCTCAACGCAAATAAGAGTCCAAGGACCAAAGCCTCATACTCTGTGACATTATTTGTATAGTTAAACTGCAGTCTGTAGGATGCGAGGAAGGACATCCCTTGCGGGTTGATTAGTTCTACCCCAGCCCTGTAGCCTTGTTTTGATCTGGACCCATCAAACTTGACGGTCCATAAGTTGTTGTTCGTAATCTGGGGCTGGGGAAGGGGAGTAGTCTTTAGATTATTGCTGGGAGACTTAGGGGTTCCCTCCCAGACTACTGGTGTCAGGGTAGAGTTTACCTCCAGAGGTGTTTGGATTTGGGATTCCCGAGGAGACGGCACCATAGGAGCACATCCCGTAGTACTAGACCCCGGGGAATCAGTTACATGTTGTTTATTCCAGAAGGTATCGAGGCGCCGGTTAGCAACCGAAAGACACGGCCCACACTCGAGTTCTGAATGTTTTTGATAGTGTACTCAGCACCAAGTACCAGATAGGAGTGTAGCAAGGGTCGCTGTGGCACCTTGAGAGTCAATCTCAGCTCTCATCTTTTCTTCTAGGTCCTGGGCTCTCTGCAGCACTGCGGGATCCTCTCCGGGGATGAAATTGAATGTTAAGATTTCAAAGGGTCGGTACACCCCCAGAGAATTCTCAGAGAAAAAGACCTCATTGACCCTCCCAACCTCGGTAAGGGCCTGTTTCATCCGGGCTTCACTCTCAAACCTGGATCTTGTTTGATTCTCCCTCCCACAGAAGCCACAAATGGGTGAAGTCGGTCGAAAAGTATCCATTTAAGGACTTAGACCAATTCTAACTTAATAACATCCCGTAAGTCTCTAGGCTATCCACCACTTGGATGTCAATTATGCTGGCTATTCTAGGGTCCTGGATAAGCTGTATCCGGACATTCTTTAATTCCCCCACCATTTTTACAGCAGTCTTATCCAGCTGGATCACTGCACCATTAGATGGGGTGGGATGAAATCTGAGCTTCTGACAAATGGACAAGGGCATGATGTTACCCAAAGCTCTAGAGTCTACTAAGAAATTATGTACATTTTTTCTTTGGATATTCAGGCCTAGTAGGAAGGGGGGATCCTCCTTGTTTCCCCGGAAGACGGTCGCGTTAGCGTCTTCGAACGAGACGGTCTTGGGTGGGCGGCTGACAGCTTTTGGGTTCCCTAAGAGCTTCAGAAGAGACTTCTTCTGCTCAGGACAATTTAGCAAAACCGTCATCAAGGTCATGGAGGTGGTGGTTTGTTCCAATGCCTTCGTAATGTCGAATCTCCCTCCCGGGAACTAGTGATTTTCCTGGGTTAGATCTTTCGCTTGATTAGAGCTAGGACCTTTTGGAGGAGCGGGTCGGTCAGTCATGTTATTTTGGGGAGGAGTTTCTTTGATAGGAGGTGTGGGCGTGTAAGCTGATCCTTTACCAACCTGACTCCGAGTATTATATGGAGTCCGCAGGTTGGTAAAGGCGTTGGCCTCGAAGGGCGGGATAAATTCATCAAAGAATCCCTGCAATTCAAATTCTTCTTAATCTTCCCCGAAAGTCCCAAAGAAGAAGGTGTCACAGGTGAAGGCATTATGAGTTGGCTCCTGGACAGGAGGCTCTACAGGGGTGGTATCATGCAACTGTTGCCTGTCTAGCTGGGATATCATAATGACCTTTTCCAAGGTGGCACAATTCACCTCATTGTGTGAACCCATGTCGTGCAATCTACACCAATTAGTCATGGGCTGGAAGTCCGCAACTAGTGTGAAGTGTGATGGTCTGGCACCATTTTGGTTGGCATTTTGGTTTGGAGGCAGGCCTCCGGTGTTCGCGTTATTATTCTATTGTTGTTGATTGGGCCTAGACCCAGTGTTAAAGTTTCTTCCTTCGACGCTGTTGTTTTGTTGGCCAGAGAAAATGTTTCCCCTCTAGGAATTTGAATTCTAGGGTGCGTAGGACCCCGCCTTCAGTTGGCCCATGTCCACTGTCAAGATAGAAAATATTCGCCAGAGGGATTCAACCTCGGTGGTCAACTAAGTATTGGCATCACAATGTGACAGTTGTTGTTGTTGGTTTCCCGGGAAGGCAGCAGTATTAGCCAGAGTCGAGGGCGGCAATCCTCCAGTCACGGACGACTGAAAGAAGGGCACTCCAGACGATTGTGCCTGAGGCTGTTGTGCTTTTTGTGGTTGATTCCAAGGGAAATTTTCCAGACCTGGCACCGTCTAGGTCTGTGTTGGGTAAACATACCAGGCTTGCTGGTCTATCAGGGGTGGTGGAGGATTCATTGCCATCGAGGGGGCACCCATTGCCAGATTGTGGTTATACCCCCCGACATACGCAGTTCCGTCGGGGACCATGTTGAAGGCCGTACTCTTCCCAATCCCGCCCGGGGATTTGTTGAGGCCACAGGACAGTTCTAAAGCTAGGTTGTAAAATTTTGATAAGGTGTCCCGGTCGCCTGCGACGGTTGTTCTCCAAAGGAGAGTGGCAACGAAAGGGTCCATTGTGTTAAGATAGATCTGTATGGTTACTTCTGGGGATGGAATAAAAGGGCCCGTGCACCGCTTCAGGGCGCGCTAGAACCTATGGTTGAATGTTGCAAGAGGTTCATTGGGTTCCTTCCTGATGGAGATGAACTAGCTATGGGACTAGGCTGGGTCCACATGCACGCGGAAGGCAGCCAGGAAGGCGTCTTCCATGTCCTACCAACTGTTTATGGAGTTGGCAGGAAGATTAACGTACCAGTTCAACTCTCCTTGCCCTAACGACAAGGGGAACATCCGAGTCACAACATCTTCATGTTAGATCTAGTTTCGATTCATGGCATCTTTGTATGCCTATAAATGTTCTTTCGCGGTCCGTGAGCCTAAGTGCTCATATCGTGGGCAGATCTTTTCCGGGTGGGAGGGCAAGTCGTTGATTACGCCCAAAAAAGTTCCCATTGGGGACACGTTGTTTTCAAAGTATGCGGCCATTGGGGGAACTAGATGTTGGGTAATTTGGGCACTGGTTCCCAGGATTGCCTGGGAGGTTTGGGTATTTTGAGGTAGGCTAGACCCCCAGACAATGGTGGCTGGTATGACTTTCGAGGTCCATTTATTTTGAGCAGGAGGCTCGAGTTCAACAAACCTTCCGGGGTTTGGGGTAGACCTAAGGACTCTTTCAAATTTCGCTGGGGAGAAAGACCCAATCCCACTGAAGGCTTGCCTATTAAAACTATAACTCGGGGAACCCTCAGGAGGTGTAAAATCAGAATCTCTGGAAGGGGACGATTTCATGCCCTCCTTCTAGCGCCAGTTTCTGTTGATGGGGTTTTGCTAACCGGGTCCGCCAACAGTCATAAGTTGTCACCGGGTACCAGAGGTACCGGCCAACTCCGCCTGTAAAGGTAGTCTGGGGGAAATAGATTCCCAGGGCCTTCAAGCACCTGGGTGTCGGGTCACGACAGTGCGGGGATCGGTTGGGAGATGTGACTATTTTCGAGGGGGATAGCTAGTTTCTTCAACTCATTTTCTTCGGAGATTCAACAAGGTAAGGTTTTCCCCTAGCATTCTACACTTAGCAAATAAAATGAAAAAGATCCTGCAGGGTTAGAAACACTTCATCTAACTATAGTCATGTTTAAACGTCTGGAACATTAATAATACTCTGACAGACTACACTAAATACCGGAGAAATACACAACCATCAGCTAGTATTTCATTAGTAGCGAGGGTAAGAAGGTCATTGATCTATTTTAACACGTCAGAGTAGAAGACATAAAGAACATAAAACATAAAATACCATTAACTCAGAAGCAGGAATGCCAACAACATCATTGCACAAAATTCTTCCTTCTTCATTAATGTCTCTTCCAGCAAGCACTGGTACGTGGTACAATGGTGGCTCCAGGGGAGCGTCTAACTATTGAAAAATAGAACAATGGAGCATTGAGCTCTGCAACTTAAAATGAGAAATTACTTTGTTATTACTATGGACAAAAAAATCATCAATTTTGCTGACACTTGGAAATGGGCCGGTCTGGCTATTTATACAACTCTCTTCTAACCCTAACCCTATTTTACATCACATTCCAATAAAATACAATATCTGGGGGCCGGTACTACCTGCACCACCCTACAAAAGACCTTGAGATGGAATAGGTCTGACATGTCGGAAGAGTGAGACAAGAATATACAGCAGAAGAATCGGCCTCGAGAAGAGAGCCAGAAAGGAGAGAGAAGAAAGTAGGCCCCCCAAGGATCGAGGCTACATGCCTCATAAATGGGAAATGCGGTGCCCTATCTCTAATGCGCCAGGTGTACCTCCAGGTGACACCTTGAGAAGACCATCCTGTCAGAAAACCAACGGTTGAGTTGACACCCCCTTGATGCAGCCAACCACCTTGTGACAACCTTTATTAATCGCTTCTGAAAGTGACCGGTCGGCCTCAGGGACCGGGACACAGATCACTTGAAAGAATACAGAATTTTGGATCTGAGAACTTACGTCCCCAAAAGAATAAAGAATACCCAACGCTTTGATTTTTCCTCGACCTCCAGAGAAAGCTCAAGGTTGCTTATTATCATTGAAAGCCTGGAGGAGGCGGGAAATGCCATCCTCGTCAATATCTTTTAAGCTGGCCCTTCGGTGCTTAGCCACTTCAATCTGTTCCCCCAGGTCCGGAACATTCCCTTTAAACTCATCGGCCATTTTTGCCGCGTCATGGCCACTAAGTACCATGCGACTTAATTTTGTCATCTGGGCCCCATCTATCCCTTCCGGGGATTGATACCGGGACTTCATTATTTCATCAAAACTCCCCAAAACTGAATCCTCTGGGGTACATGTATCGGTACTGAGGGGGTCGGCCCCGAAAGTCTTTATTACAAAAGACTTGTATAAATTGAAAGAATATTTTACTGCATTGATTTTATCTTACAGAGACCCTACCAGTTTCTTGATTACCTCCAATGTGAGGTCAAGTCTAGAGTGCTGGGTCCTCACAAAATCAAATGATTCATCCCCCAAAATTTTAGATTCAGAAATCATTTCCTCTCCCAGGCTAAGGAGTTCCTCAAGCTCCACCTTCCATGCTTGATAATTCTTGAGATCACCCTCCCATAGTTCAATAAGAATTGCTGCCTGGTGTACAACCTGCCGGGCCATATACAAATCTGGGAGGGTGGATACCAGGAAATGCTGGGTGTTTCCTATCTACATGGCGACCCACTCATCCACTGCCTGGGCCTTCTTCATTATTTGTAGGGAGCCTATGTCACTCTGCGGTAGATCTTCAGAGGTGGAGGCGTCCGGAGGAGTGGCATTAATGGGTCGAGCCAGCTCAGTGAGCAACCCCATAAGGTTTGCATTTTTTTCCTTTTCTATTTTGAGCCTCTGGGCTTCTTTCTCATAACGGGCCTCTACTACCCTAGCTGCCTCCTTCAGCAAGTCCACCTCGCCTTGCTTTCCTCTTTTACCCAGCGATACCTCCGCAACATTATAATCTCCAGGTTCCGCAGTTGCTTCATCGGCACCTGGGGGAGGTGTTGCCACAATAGCAACTGTTTCTCCACCCAGCCCAGTTTAGAGAGTATGAACTATCCGGGCTTTCTTGGCCTTTGGCGGGGCCTGGACTTGGGCCATCATTTCAGCTAGGGAGGGAGGAGTCATGGGAGCGGACTGAGCCTTTCTTTTTCTGCTCTCTATCAGCCACTGAGGTGGTAGGGGTGGCCTTCCTGCCAGAATTTGTTCCCTTGGTTCTTCCCCGGTGTCCTGCGGCTGCTGCTCCTCAGTGGCGTGGACCTCATCGGTCCCTCTCCCTGTATCTTCTTCTATAGCAACATTTTCTTCATCAACCTCCATCTCCTCAGCCTTGTCCTCTATATCTATTACTTTGTCTGGACTTTGGTAGGCTTCCTCGGGGATTTCTTATTCATGTTGCTCTTCCTGTTATTCTTATGCTACTGTCGAGGCTTCTTCCTTTGTTGGTACATCTTTTGGCAGTAGGGGAGGGATTGGGCTGAGATTTAGAGTTTGGGCCGCGGTAATCACCTTCCCAAAGGTTGCTCCCAGGAGTGGCGCTTGGAACGTGGCGGCTGGGGTTACGGTTATTCCCGAAGGTCCGGTTCCCCCAGCAGATGCCATTTTTTCACCTTGTCTTTGTTGGTCCACTCCCAGACCCTACATCACTTGAGCCCCAGAGGAAATCTCTGGCTCTGGCTCTTTTTCTTCTACTTGCTTTTCTTGTTCCTGTGCAGGCTCTTGTTCAGGAGCATCTTTCTCTACAACTCCCTGTTTTGCCCCGGGGACTTCTGTCTCTGTTTGTCTATTGTCCCCCTTCAAGTTTTCAAACTCGTCGGCTGCAAATACATCATCAAATTCCTCTTGTGCAAGGGGACTAGATGGGACCTCAGCAAGCTCTGCTTCCTTCTCCGGCTCCGGGGAACTGGAAGAGAGGATTTCCACTTGTTGGGCTTGGGACGTTCCCAACCCTGGCTCTACCTTAGGCTTTTTGTGGAGCCTTTTCTTTCTCCGGGTTACCAAGGGTGGCCCCGCATCCCTTACTACTGCTGCTTCCATGGGATCCACCCCCGTTGCCTTCACCATTAAGGCTGCTAGTGACGGGGAGGAAGAGGGACGAAGTGGCTCGGCCATGAGCGGTAGAGTGGCCAACCGTGTTATTAATTTCTCCCTCATCTACTGGGAGGCTGCCACTTATTGTTTTATCTATTCTATGATGGGGAATTCTTGCGCAGGAGGGGTTGTATCTATTTCTTTACCTTTATCATCTCTCTGCAAAGAAGTCCCAGCCCCCGGAGTCAACTTTGGTGCCGGCTGCGGAGTCAATTTTGGTGTCGACTGGGCTGCTCGGCGGGTACTTCTAGGGCACACCTTCTTAAAATAGGCGTGACTTCACTCGACCACCTCTCGAGTGAAGTCCTCAATTGTGGGCCCTTCTTGGGCGTCCCAGTTTACTGGTGGAAGAGTTCTTTTATCGATCCCCTTTGCCTTGTACTGGGGATCGATAGTGGGGGCGGCATTTGAGAAGTCTGCCGGGAACCTCCGGAGCTTCAACTTCTACATCATACCAGCCGTCATTCTGACATAGTGCCTGCTCCGCACCTCCACATCATCTTGGAAATCTACCCAGAAGTTCTCCATATGGATGTGATGGGGCTCTGAAGCCTGGGGCAGTGCCGTCGCAATCTTTCCATGCGGATCAAAAATTTTCGGTGCCAAATAAAATTCTCCCAAGTTGTAACTTTTCAATTCATTGTTTGCCTCCTTTGCGGAAGTTAGGCTACATTTGTAGTTCCCACAGGTGATCGAAAATAGAATGTTGGGTATCTTTTTGAGGGCAAAGAGGGCATGCACCTCCATTATTTGCCTGTAATACTCCAAGAGCATGATCTTGTCCCCACAGTGTTTGGGCAACAAGTAGGGTTTCCCGGAGAAGCCGGTGACCCTAATGTAGCTGTGTTGTTGGAACTAAATGTAATAATGTCCATAACTATGGACCAAATTTATCACCTCTGAGGATAGGCGGTATCCAGCATCCCGGGTGGGTGTAAGCAGATGATAATAAACGAACGCGTTGTTTACCCGGCAAAAATTGGGGAAGCTGGCCTCCCATTGAACTTGTGGGAAATGATCCCACTATGCCTTTTGTCCCAGGCCAATCCTGAGCACGTCATCTGTGAGTAGGCCATGGGCATGGGGCCTCTACTGCGCTAGGGCCCAGAAAACATAGGAAGACATGTAAAATTTCTTCTTCCTGTTTAATTGCAGGAATTGGGAGTCGACGTGGTTGGAAATTATGGTCGCCCAGTCGAAGTATCCTCCCTTGGTGGAGATGTCGAGGAGGAAATAATACATCCATCTAGCAAAATCTTGGGTGAAGGGCTTCCCAAAGACCCGGGCCAATGCTATCATTCCCATCTGGATGCTCTCCTTGAACTCAGAGCGGGGAATTTCAATCTTCATCCTTTTAGGGTCCCTCTTTGGGACCTTCAGCCAATGGGTATTCATGTGCACCTGGGCCACATCCTCCAGCTGTGTGAATTGGACCAAGGCATCAGTCCTTGTGACCACTGAGGCCTTATCAAATTGTGGGATTCCCAGACTTGCCTGGAATGTGACTGGGTCAAGGGATACCAGAGGAGTAGGGTATCCCGTTGGTTCTGCGGCTGCGAGCATAACAGCCCAAACAGAGGAGTTGTATTTGGTGGCCAGTGTCAGGATAAGCTCTAGAGATTGCACAGAGCACGAGAAACAAGCCGCCTTGAGGATTCTGGAGTCCCCGACGTTGATTGCTTGCTGATCTCCAGCCTGCCGCTGGATATACATTATTTTTACCAAGGCCTGCATCTCTGGCCATGTTCCGACGCTGGTGTTAGTGATAAGTTTGACTTTGGACTTAATCTTTGAGCCCATGATGACATTGTATTGCACAAACTTCATAGTCAGGGGCATCTTCTCCAAGGCTTTCTCCATTTTTGACTTTACTGTTGCCCTGGTGGCTGCCGCGGAAGGTAGCTCTGGACTTTCGGGTGGAGAGGATGCGGATGCTTCAGACATGTTTGGGAAATGAACTCTTGAAACCTGCAAGGCCAAGAAACCGTCAGAATGTATTAATCAAAATAAATATTCTGAGGTCCGGAGATCTTACCACCGTGATGCTGGCTTTTCCTGAAAAGTTAGTTTCATCCAAAAATAGCCGAAAAGCAAACGCATCACAAGCTTAAGAATTTTATTAAACATCCATGTCCAGGGATTTTGTCACACTTGGTAAAGACATGGGATGGATCGATGGTAGGACACCCGGAACCCGGAGAGATAACCATTGGGTAGGACGTGTAAAAAGGCAAGTCATTAAACCCACGTGGGTGCCACGTGCATAGGTATTAAATGGAAGTTATGGCGATGATGGCGGAGCCAACTGTCCGAACACATGAAAAGTGAAGGCCACTTGGCTGTAATTGATTGTGCGCATGGGAAATAAATGAGGGTCTGACTGGTTTTATGGAAGAGAGAGAAAACTACCTGTTTGAAACCGGCCGAGAGCCGAGTTTCAAACAGGTGGTTTTCTGCCTCAAAACAAGTTTATGAGCAGAAAACCAGCAACACAGGCGACTCGACACTGTGTCAAGTCACCTGGAAGGATATACATGAAGGCTGAGGGATATATACATAGGAAGGGAGGGATATAAAAAGACTATATACAACTATCTACATATACAACTATCTACATATTTTACAAACTGACCACCCCTGCGCAAAGGGCGAACAACCCTCTGGCAGAGCCGACTCACCAACAGGCGAAATAACTAGAAAAACAGAAAATAAACAAAACAGAAAGATGACAAACGAAAGCAAGACGAAATAAACACCAAACAAACTAGAAGAAAATGAAAGGCGGGAATAGGAACACCAACCTGAGAATGCCGAAGGGTGGAGGAAAGGAAGAGGTTACCACTGGTGTTCTGCAATAGCTTCAGCTCGTCAAACGGTCACAACTGCCACCATGAAGCACTCACAATAGTCTGATAATGACTGGAAGTGTTAAGCACTGATTATAGCTAACTCTGTGCAAATCGCTCTGTAATTTCTCTAAAATCGCTCTGAGTGCTCGAAAGTTTTAATCGCGGTAAATGTGAAAGTTACAGATAAGTTCTATTTATACCCGCGGTAAAAATGGTAATCCTCCTTCTTTCGGCAATCTCCAAACAAGCAAACCTCCGGACCCCGGGCTCGGGGATTCCCCGCAAAGAGAACCTTTCGACATCGTGGCGAAGAATCCCGAAGTTTGGATTCCGGTTCCCAACGAAGAATGACCTCTGGGACCGGAGTCCCGAAGGCGAAAAACCAAACAAGTGAAACACAACAACGGGGGAGAAAACCCCGGAGAAAGAAAAACAAAAGGAAATGACAAGGTAAAGCCGCAAGCAAAAATAAATAAAGAGAAGAGAAAAAAGGGGGGGGGACTCAACATTTTGCACACAAAGTGTAGTGATGGGGATGCAGGGCGTAACAGACGGTTGTCACCACCCAGGCTCGGGTATTTGAGCATGGATTGAAGATTTTGGAAGGTTAATGGAGTTTAGTTACAGACCACATATGTGAGCATTCTGTACGGATGATTCCCTAAGTTTTACTTGCATTTGCAATGTTTCTATAGCCTTGTACGGTTGTGTGACCTAGAATGGACATGTAAGGTCCTTTGAACATAGGCTAGAGCCTGAGAGGTGTTTAGGAAGATCCTAAGAAAAGGTTTAGGGTTCTAGAGGGAATCTAGAGAGAGAAAAAGGTTTGGTGTTGCTTGGGTGCCCTATACCAAAGACCCCTATAACTTTCTAGGTGTACCCAAGGAACATTATATAGAGCATGAAAGATACACCTACAAACATAAATTCACTTAAGTCATGGAGTGCATACATATAGAGAATGAAAGATACACCTAAATACAATGTAGCACATCAAGCATTAATTCACTTAAATCATAAAATTGCTTATGTCCTAGAGCAAAAATGTAGTACATACATTATGAAGCATAGAGATGAGTTCACTTAAGTCATTCACGTAGGTCATACACATGAATTTAGGTTATGAGTCATATAAATGAATATACATGAAGTACACACACAAGTACATTAATTTATTGAAACACACATGCATATACGATAGTCATGTGAAACAAGAATACACTTAAGGCATAAACATCCAACCAACAAATTCAAGGATCAAATATGAAGTTTCATATATAATAAAATGAATAATAATAGCGTACATATTAATACATGGCATACATGCCAAATCCATAAGGGCCTGTTTGGACGCAGGCATACGGAATGCCGGATATAGTCAATTCTAGAATATGCTGCAATTCTAGAATATCATATCCTCAAAATGATATCCGGAATATGTGTTCGACCCGTTTGGACGCACCTGGAAGATGACTGAGAAGATGTATTTTCCGCGTTTGGGTGCCGCATTTTGGAATTGGAATATGCACTGAATGAGAAATTTTTTTTAATTTCTTTATAACAATTTGTGATTTTTTCAAATGTTATGATGCTTTTCACATTTTGTTCGTGTTTTTGAATATTTTTTTTATTTTTGCAATAAAATAATATTATAATATTTTATTTTGTTTTTGAATATTTATTTTATTTTTGCAATAAAA
>MU224539.1:1399615-1428447 GCA_018584345.1 Thuja plicata | reverse complement strand
ATTTGGCCTAGTGAAATTAATCAGTAGAGATGAAGTTAGTGGAATGTGATATGTTAAGTTATTAGCTTCTGCTTCTCCCGGAGTCGTGCATTGTTTTGGCCATAGCCAATCAGTTCTTTTCTTACAGGTTTAACCCACTTACAATATAGCAGTTCTCTGCTCAGATAGCAGTTCTGCCTTTGGGACATCTCATGGCAGCCACATTACCCACCAAGAAATTTTGTTTCCCTGCACTTTTCACTTAATCCGGGGTCATTTAATATTAAGGAACGTGTTCTTATATTCCCTCTGCAGCAATATTTGCCAATGCAGGAGGTGTATATGTCAAAAACATACTTACAATAATCGCCTTTTATATCAGGCATATTGGTTTTGTAGCTGCTTGGTTACTTTTAGTTTCAGTTACACCTCAGGTGAAAATCTTTACAGAAATCCTGTTAAACTTCTTTTTTGATTTTTTAAAATAACTCAGCCTTATTTAAGGTTTATTTGGACATTTTAATTTGCCATTTCTTGCACAATGACTGAAAAACATATCTATATAAAATCTCCTATTTTTTAATTAGTTTTGAATGTGTTAAAGTCTTTTACCAAGCCAGAGTCAGCTTAGTAGAAGAAAAGGAAGGGGGAATCACACAGGATTACACCCGCCACCAAATAATGCGTGTTTGCTAGGGCATAGCTACGTTTAACCATGGAGATTTAGGGTTTCTGAGCACGCGAAAGCTCGAGCACAGAAATGTGGCTTGAAAGTAGGGTTTTCGATGAAGTTGAGGTTGAAAAGAACGAAAGGGAAACCACAGAGGATTACAGTGAAGTGGAAGACCAAACAGCCCACCAAACAATAAGGGTTTAATAGGGCACAACTACCTTAAATGACACAAGACAAACTACAGCGAGAGTAACGCTTTCAACATTATAAACAAATATCAAATCGATTACGAGATTTAAATACCATTGTTATGCAGGAGACTAAAATGTAGCATGGATCATAAGTATGATAAAAAATGTCGAAATGTTAATGAAGAAAAAAGTTAACAAGATCAAATCGAAAATGAAATTAACAGCTGGTTAAAAATAGACAGGTACGTCGCCCATTCATTTTCTGTCTACACACAGAACTCAGAGTCTGCATTGCCAAATTGCTGAGGGTTAATCGCATTCAACTTCCCTAGACAGTGATTAGAAAAGGAGATCACAGGAGCGACATTTTTGGTACTTTTGTTTTATCTCCAATAATAGATGCAGGCTTTCAATAGGAACAAATAAATTATATTACACTATCTTCATCTCTATTTCTTCTCAAACAAACAATCACATTTATTTCTATCCTGCTGCATTTTAGATCTTATTTTTTAATTCGTCTTACTAATCCCTGAGCTATGAGTTAACAGTACCATCTTCTACTGTACCCATTTATTTCTATCCCCCTGCATTGATCTTAGATAAGCATTAAAGTCATCTGATTCCTATAATGCAGGGTCATCTATGAATCCAAAGATTACTTATTTACAACTTTCAGTGTTTAAGTATGAATACCTTTGGACCATCTCAACTACTCTTTCTGGATCATCTACTGAAGAAGATTTTGGAATGAGGAAGCAGAGAAATCTAATTACAACAATGTAGTGAGATAACTGCCTCTTCCCATTTCAATTCTACAGAAATCTGACAATTGTGACTGATGAGACGGGAACTAGAAAATCAACTTAGTGTGTAGGCCATCATGGTCTGGTTTCAAAGAAAATCAAAACTATTCGTCAAATGCTCATTTAAGATCCTTACTCTCAAATGTCAGAAAAACTCAGTGACCTAACAAATTTGATGGGCTTGTCAGGATGATGACTTTTTAAGGTAGGCCTTAATGTTATAATATATTCCCTCTATCTTCTAACAAAGACTTTTTTCCCCAAAAGCCGGTACAGAGCTATTTTTGTTTCCCCGTCACTTGGAAGATCCTTTCTCCTCTCTTCTCATCAGTCAAAATTGTGAGATTTCTATATAATTGAAATGAGAATGCAAAGGTGGAGACAGTTCTCAAATCCTCATTCCAAAATCTTTTGCAGCCAAGACATTGTAAATTTTCAACAATTTGCTGGGATTTTCGGTAGGTAGATCACCATACGTGGAACAAATCTTCTTCAGTAGATAATCCAGAAAGAGTAGTTGAGATGGTCCAAAGTTTTTTGTACTTTAAACACTGGAATTTCCAAATTCTATCTTTGGATTTGTAGACTTTTCAAGTTTCAACTAGCGAAAGCTCTTCCATACGTTTTAGTAGAGACTGTTAATTCATATCTCAGGAATTAGCTAGACAAATTACATACAAAGATCTAAACTGCAGTAGGGTAGAAATAAATGTACATAGATAATGATTGTTTGAGGATGGCTTTTTTCAGGTAGACCTGAAATGACTAGTTAAACATTGTGTGATGTGTATGGGTGAACTTCTACATCCCCTGTATTTGTTGGTAATCATTGTGTGTGTTGGAGGGTGGGAGAAGAGAGGAATGTGGGGTGAACTTCTACATCCCCCTGTATTTGTTGGTAATCATTGTGTGGGGGAGAAGAGAGGAATGGAGAGGACTGTGTTTGAATTATATTATCATTGATTTACATTTGATATTCTTATTGTTTGTTAGTTTGTATGTGTGTGTTTGAATTAGTCACTTTCAAGTGTTCTTACTTTCGCACTCACTTTAAGTCAATGCATTTCATACCAAGTGCATGTTTGAACCTTGGTGCATTTAATTTAATTGTGTGTGATGTGTGTTTGAAAAAAAAAATGTTAAGATGTTTTTTAACTTTTCACATTCACATTGTTTGTATTTATTGTGTTTACTTCATTTCTTGTTGAACTAAGTTTCTATGAAGTTGTTTTTTAACAAGTTCACATTTAGTTTGTGTGTGTTCAGATTTAATGGTTGCTCCATGTGTAGTTGAACTAACTTTATGTGGTATATGTTTATATTTGAACTTTCACATTGAATTTGTGTGTGAAAGAAATATGTATAAAAAGAATTAACTTTGCATGAAGTTTCTTTGAATTTTTACATTCACTTTATGTAAAACTTATGGTAAACTTTAGCATTCACTTATGTGAATGTTTGAACTTTAGCATTTACTTTGTATATGTTTCAAGTGTGCACATTTTAAAAGACTATGTGTAATAGGGATAAACTATATATTTAACAAAGTGGTCGTCAAAGTTACTTTGCATGAAGTTTCTTTGAACTTTTACATTCACTTTATGTAAAATGTATGGTAAACTTTAGCATTTACTTTGTATATGTTTCAAGTGTGCACATTTGAACAGACTATGTGTAATATTTGAACAAACTGTGTAAAATGAACAAACTTTATGTGAAATGTGTTTTAACTTTGACGACCACTTTGTTAAATTTGTATTTTGGAATGTGCTAAATTGTGTTTTCACTTTCACTATGTATGAATAGTATACTAACTTTGATGTTCACTTATATTGCATGTTCGAAATTTAGTGTAAAAAGTGTTTGAACATGATTGAATATTTCCTTTTCTATTATTATTTTTTTGTTGTGTTGGCAAAAGTACTCTCACAAGTAAAATTCGCTACTTTTGTTCGATGTCTTCATGTTTTAGATTTATGGTTCTCCCTTGATTCATAGAGAGCCTTCAATTGTGGTAGATGCTCAAAGATGCAAAATAGTACTAATTACAATCAATTATAAGATCTCTCCATGTTGGTTCCCAAGATTTCCTCCTCTCTTAATCATTGACAACTAATTTTCACTTATTTTTTGATGAGTTGTGCATATTTTAGTTGCTCTTAGTTTGCTCGTTCTGATTAAGTAAAAACAAGTTTTGAAAGGACCCGAAACCTTTTACAGATCTGCGAAAG
This sequence comes from Thuja plicata, assembly GCA_018584345.1. Taxonomy (NCBI): domain Eukaryota; kingdom Viridiplantae; phylum Streptophyta; class Pinopsida; order Cupressales; family Cupressaceae; genus Thuja; species Thuja plicata. Next base: position 1,424,567 of record MU224539.1, on the reverse strand, counting down.
ATAGAGCGTTAAGAGGACAAAAAAAAAACAACTGTGGAACACCACCTATCAACCCAAAGGGTACGAACAATGCCCCCAAAAAGAGACAGAGTTCAGACCAACAAACCACAACAAAGGGCAATCAAGATTTACATTTATGCCCACTCTTATGTGAATGTAAGTTCATATCAAAAGAAGGTATGGAAGACTTTAATTTCTTTCTTTTAACTATTGTCCATCCATCCTTCACCTTCTCATCTGCATTATGCCAATCCAAAGAGGAAGAGCCCACAAAAGCCTGAGAGACAGGGCTAGCCAAACCAGCATCCACAACTGGGATAGGAACAACGATACCACCATACCCTGTTTCCACCCTTGGAGAAACAATGACAACAAAACCCACAACATCAGCAAACAAGACAGTTGATCCAGAGACAGTAGCAACATCAGCCAAAAGGACAACATCACCAGTCTGAACCACGGCAACATCTACGTGAATCAAAGCCAGTATCAGAAACTTGCACATTGCCAGAGGCAGAAACCTTTCCCGCATCAGACAAAGCGGGAACGACAGAAGGGTCTGGAGCAACAACCTGAGAAAAACTCCGCTAAGAGGTGCTCTTCTCAACCGTGTGGTGCTGAGAGGAGGCATCTTTCCACCACGAAACATGGCGCTTGGTTTTACCCAAACCATACTTTGCAGCAATATGACCAGTTTGGAAACATCTTCGGCATCTAAAGGGAATTCCTTCATAATCCAAAGACTAAATCCAGCTTCCATTAGGAGAGACAAACTTGATCTCCGCAGGTAAGCCCTAAGAAGCATCAATATCCACCAAAATATGGGCGTAGGTAGAATGTAGGATGTTAGTAGATTCAACATCCACCATCAGGAAATCTCCTAAAGCCTCACCCACCTCCTCCAAGAGAGAGTCCACCCAAAGATGAAGAGGGAGGTTTGGAAGCCTAACCCAGATAGGCATCTTGTTGAAGGTATTAGAAGAAGGTTTGAAATCCTCATGCCAGGGTTTAACCATAAGCACAAATCGATCATCCCAACTAAAAAAATGGCTTCGAAGAATGTGATTCCTATCCTTCATATCATCAAATTTAGCAACAAAAAAGCCCTTAGCCAGAGGGAAGATATGAACCATACCAGAATAATGGGTTCCCAACTTTTGGAAATCCATGCATGAAGTTCTGGGAGGCTTGGCCAAAAGCCCCTAAATCTGCAAATAACCCCCTGGTTGGAGAGAGTAGACAAAAAAATTTCTATTTCCACAAGCGTATCCTCCCCAAAAGAAAGTGATGGGGGCTGCCACAGGAAAATGAACAGGCCCCACAGAACTCTGAGCAGCCCGTCTAGAATTATAAACCCCAGCAGCAAGAACGACTACCTTGGAAGCACCAACAACAACCCTAGCCGCAACATCGATCTTAGAGGCACCATCAGTAGCAACCCTAACAGGCTTGGCCGCATTCGCAGGAGCCCTAACAGCCGCAGCCACAGTCGCAACCGCTTCCGCAGAAGCCCTAACACCAGTAGCCGCAGGAGTTGCAGCTCCCACACTCACCACAGAAGGTTCTGCAGCTGTGGGGGACAGAGAGAGAGTGGCAGACGCGACAACAGGAGATGCTTCGCATGAGGCATTGCGGAAGGCACGGGAGAAGACATCCTAATATTACAATAATTAGGAAGACGTACTCTTAGTTTGCTTGTTGTCCCTTGGTTTCTTGGATGTTTTCTTATATTCAAATTATGACTCTTTCATGGGTCCACATTCTCACTATACCATCTTTAGAATCGATTCTTATAGTGCCATGGAATGTTGTGGATGATCAAAGATGGAAAATAATACTAATTACTATTAATAATGCTAATAGTAAAGTAAAATATACATTACTATTTAGGTGGACAAAGTATCTATTTATTTGCAACAAATTTATTCCAACATAATTTGTTTCTAATCATATTGTTTAATAATTTTTTTCTAGATAATTAGAGGCACTCAATAGTTGAATATTTTTTTTAAACACGATGTATAAATTCTAAAGATTTAAAGTTGGTATTTTAATTAGAACAATAAATTAGGACTCTTCAAATATAGTTGTTTCTATATTAAAATTTCTTTAACATTAGTTTGTGAAATAGTCCTCTTAAATTATGGCTGGATTTCTACTTATTCGTCACTTGATTTTTTTTATCCATTGAAAGATTTGTCCATTCATGGTCTGGCCATACAAATGGAGCCTAAAACAGTTCAAAACTTATAAAAAACAACATTAAGCCTCTTCAATATTTGTGGAATATCTTGTTGTGGTAATGTAAATTTACTCCTCGCATTTTGCAGTCATGACAATCAGTGAATATGATGTAATTATGGTCCACTTGGCTCTCGTCCCTAAATTGGATTGCGAATTTTATTCAAATGCCCTTCTCCTGAAGTTGATGAGTTTTGTTTTGTTAGGAGATAAGACTTATGTTGTCTATCTTTGCAAAATATCCAACAAATGTAGAGTAGGGAGGCGGACACCATCTCACTGTAAAGGTGGAATAATAGGTCGAAGAGTAATAAAGTAAATACTCTCCAAATTTAAAATGCAACTTTTACTTCTCACTTCAACAATTTACAAAGTTGAAAGATAAACATATCAAAAAATATAAGTTTGATCACATTTGAGAGTTTAGTTTAGGTATGTGTAATTTATCATGACATGTGAGGTCTATCTTGTAATAGATCAATTAGAAAGCTATACAAGATGTCTAAGTTGGGAGGAAACTTGCAAATTTGGCTAATTTGAAATAGTCAAGAGTAACATTATCAACTCCATGTAATGCTTTGAGCGATCTCTTTAGAATTGTTGATTATTCTACTCACTAAACAACAAGAAGTTGATAATTGAATAATGGAAAACAAAAAAAGTATTGCAAGAGCGTTATGTTTCTAAATAGGGGAAATGACCCAATGCATGAACGTGTTCCAATGGCTGTGATTGCAGTAGTTGATTTAATACCCACACTTGTTGAATTAATGTTCCCTTTTTTTTACAACATTGTACTAATAGTTATGACTTTAAAGTTATTATTGCTATAAGGACTACCCAAAATTTGAATGAATGTACCCTTACTTGTAGAAAGTAACCAATCATGTGATGCCACATCAGTTGTACAAGTATGTGTGTCATTTTTGCATGGCCATTGGTCTCACCTCTTTTTTGGTTGTTTTGGACACCTTGGCAAAAAGCATGTTGATGTGGCATCGTATTTGATGATGTGTCCTTGAAATCTTAGTTATAAGTAGGGGACTCGCCAAGTAAGCCACTGTAAAAAATGGGAGTTTTGAAATTTCCACATAGGATTTTGAGAAGCGCAAAGTTAGGATGCTCAACTATCAAGTCCTCTCCCACACTTCATTGTTGTTTTAGATTAATGTAAAAATAGGTTTTGAAGGGAACCCTGAAACCCTTAACGCCCCCTAAACACACAATAGACCAGCCAGGAAACAAGCCAGCCTCCCAAACCAAAATATAAGAACCCGTTGCACTAGATAAAGCGATGGATTTCAGCAGTTGAAAGAAAGAAAACTATATGTTTGTCTTTAACTATGGTCCAACCTTCATCAACTCTAGCACCCTCATTGTTTTGGATTGCTATAAAAATAGGTTTCAAAGGGAACCTGAAACCCTGAACGCCCCCTAAACACACAATGTACCAGCCAAGAAACAAGCCAACAAGGAAACAAGCCAGTCTCCCAAACCAAAAAATAAGAAACCGTTACACTAGATAAAGCGATGGATTTCAGAAGTTGAAAGAAAGAAAACTATATGTTTGTCTTTAGCTATGGTCCAACCTTCATCAACTCTAGCACCCTCATCCTGCCAGCACAATGAATCCAAAACTGAAGATTCAACACCCAGAAATGGTATTGAATCTTCTAGCGAAATAGCCAACATAAGGCTAGCTTTAAACCTAGCTAAAGGGAGATCTCAAACTTTGCTTGCGAACCCATAACCAACAACTGCCAAAGCAATAAAAGGGCCAACAAAACCAACAATTGCAAAACCACCAATAGAAATACTGACACCATCTAGCAAAGCACAAGCAGGTCGAGTGCTACCGGAAGGCTAGACATGACCAGAACCAGTAGCCACAACAAGCTGATTAGGACACGAGTCATCCACCTCAACAGTAGACACTTTAGTTCCTAAATCAGTAACAACCTCCTTCCTAGGATGAGAGGAGCTTTTAAGGACTCTATAATGTTGGGTGGAGGCAACCTTCCAATTAGGAGAAGTTTTCTTATTCTCGGTATCAAAGCCACATTAGGATAAAATGTGGCCAGTCTTAAAACATTTTTGACACCTAAAAAGAATACTTTCATAATCAAGTTGTTGGATCCAAGATCCCAAGGATTATTCAATTTTGATTTCAGCTGGGAAACCCTTCGAGGTGTCAAGATCTACCAATATGCAAGAAAAAGAACAATGCTATATATTATAAGAATCATGATCCAACAACAAAGTCCCCCAAAGCTTCATCCACTTCCTATAGGATGGAATCGTGTCATAGATGAAGGGGGACATTAGGGAGCCTAACACATATAGGGATCGTACTGAAGACTTCAGAGGAAGGATTGAAATTAAGGTGCCAGGGCTTAACCATAAGTATAAATTTGTCATCCTCCCAACAAAAGAAGTAATCACACACCATCTTAGATTGATCCTCAGCATTGTCAAACTTTTCTATGAAAAAACCTTTTGCCATTGGAAATATATTAACAATACTTAATAATTTTGGTTCCCATTTCTGAGAAACCTAGTCATGCAGTTGGGGAAGGTTAGGCCAGAATCCCCAAAAATTCATATCAAAGTGTGAGACTTAAAATTATCAATGTTGTTCGCAAAGTCTCCTTCGACCTCTAAAGAAAGCTTTATAGAGAGAGACCAACACACTGGAACCAGAACGTAGGAGGACTCATTGCCAGTAGAATCTCAAAGTCCTTTCCCACCCATAGTCGTTTTGGAAACAACCTTGGCAAAAGACCCCATCGCAAGAGAATGTTGTGGGCCAGAATCCCCAATAACATTCAAAGGAGAAAATAAAATGTTCTCCTGAAACAGAGAGTTAGCAGGGACATTGGAAGCAACAGAAGGATTGATGTGACTGATGCCTAGGGACCAGGGACCCCAAGATCCAAGATAGAACCAACCACCTCAGATCAAAAACCCTTTGACCTTGGAAAAATTTGTAGCAGAAAGTGTTATAATTCATCGAATTCATAAGCCAAGATCACCTACAACATAATAACTTGTCACAAAGTAAAGAATGGAGACACAACTCAAAATATCCAAGAAATATGAAATATCATTGAGAAAATTCTTGAGAGTGATTCAATAATTACAAAGTGATCAATCCTTACAAAGGAGATCAAAACCCTAAGAAGGGTGGAGAAACCTAGGTTGCATGAATAATTAATAAAAGAATCAATTATTGCATGTCTAAAGTTTAGCTTAAGTGAACTAGAGATAAAAAGGTGATTTTAATAATTAAATTAATAATGATTTAATTAATAAGTGAAAGGTGACTTTAATAATTAAATCGATAGTGATTTAATTAATAAGTGAAAATACCTTTTTAACTCTAACACCCCCTTAAGATAAACTTAGGGAGAAGCTAAAACCACATAACAACTACTGAAAGCAGGAAATGGGTCCCAACAACAAGGCCTGATGAGGTACCCAAGTACAAAAAATCTCTGTAAAGAGGAGAAAAGGAGAAAACCCAGTGGGAAAAACTCCTCTCCAAACTAGAGAATGTCCCAGAAAATAGGAACAAAGGAAGGACATGTAGAACACCTCTGAAGCATGAAACTGCAAACACTATCAAAGAACTGCTCTGTATGAGTGCCCTCAAATGACACTACTCAAATATAGATGGAAAACAAGGAAAACATCGAAACTCGAATATACAGATGGAAAAACACCAATTTTGAAGCCTCCAAAATAGGAATGAAAGAGGAGTGTCCATATGGTAAATGATGCATCTCACTGAAATGCATAGGTACCATCCGTTGCATCTGCCTAGTATATATGAACACAAACTAAAAAACATAGCTCACTCCATCAAACCAAGGATGCATTAGAACCAACAACAGATACCTCCCATAATGCTAATAGGGAGAGGTATAATAGATATACTGAGAGACTGCCAAGAATAACTGCATGATGAAGAACGTACAACACAAAACAAAGTATGTGTCGAGGATGATCAGTCACTGACACACATGAGGCTAATATCGTGGAAGGAACAGTCAATTGAAAAAGGTTCAGCAGCCCCCCATGGCACTTTATAATATAGTGCGAGTACAATGAGGCACAAAATGTGGAGGATCCCAAACATGCATGATGGCACTTTATCTTAGTGCGTTTGCAAAAAAGTTGCCGAAAAATATGTATACAATATCCAAGAATGACTGAAAGATAAAGAAACATCTGTAACTACTCTCAAAGAGTCATCTCATGCACAGAAAATGATCGCAAGACCTGAAACATCCAAGATATCCACCAGATTGCAAAAATGCAAAAAACGGAATAAAAAATACCTGGAGCAGATTCTTGTAATGAGACCCATACTAGAAGGAGAACAAAACCTGCAAGATATTGTGTCTGGAGCACAAAATGGAACCCTGACTTTGACTGGAAAAAAACTTGCAAGAAGTAAAAATTAGATAACCAAACCTTAAAAATTAGATCGGTCTTGGAACCATCTTTCCATCAATATCTCGTTTGGCAAAAAACGCCTCTGTTTGCTCAAGTTATAAGCAAAAAACCACCAGGAGGTAAAAATGCAACTCAACCTCAAGAAACCTCAACCAAAAAAGGTGGAGCCCTGCTAAACTAGCGATGCCTCCGAATTTTGGGCTGCCTTCAGATTTTCCGCTGAATTTGGGAGAAAAAGAAAAAAAATTAGATTAAAAAAATAAAATAAAAATGCATGTCTTTTTTTTAAAGAATATATATATATATATATATATATATATATATATTTATTGTAAAAAAATATTTAAAAAACTAGTATAGGGGCCTGTAGCCATAAGCCAGCAGGGCTCCCAAGGGGCCCGCGACTTTAGAGCCACTGTGGCTCCCAAGGGACCCGCGACACCCAAGAGGCCCACGGCCTAAGGGCCAGCGTGGCTCCCAAGGGGCCCGTAGCCTTGGGCCTGTGCGGCACCTAAGGGGCTTGCAGCCTTGGGCCTGCACGACACCTAATGGGCCCATGACTTTAGGGCCAGCATGGGTCCCAAGGGGCTCGCAGCCTTGGGTCCTACACAGCTCCCATGGGGCCCACGACTTTGGGGCCTACCGGTACTGTGTGGGGCTCGTGGTCCTTTGGCCTGTTGTGCCAAATTTGTTTCCTTTTTTAATAAAAAATCTGAATTTCAGATTTATTATTTTTTTCTTTTTTTTTTCTTTCCTCCATCTCGATTTACATGCCTACAAAATGGGCATGTGCAATATTTTTTTGTCTTAGATGTCAACGTTGCCCAAATATGATGTGCCTTATATGGAAATAGGGGGTTTTGGGCTTTCTGAGTACATCTGTGATGTCCGTTTGTGCTCAAAGTGCTCCAAATGAAAAATCACCTCCATAGCCAAAGAAGAACCTTAGAAAATTGAAACCATCAGCGCTCCTGAAAATCTTCAAAAAGGCCTGCAACATAATAACATATCACAAAGTAAAGAATGAAGACAACTCAGAATGTCCAAGAAATATGAAATATCATTGAGAGAAGGAATTGAGAGAATTCTCAAGAGTGATTCAATAGTTACAAAGTGATCAATCCTTATAAAGGAGATCAAAACCCTAAGAAGGGTGGAGAAACCTAGGTTGCATGAATAATTAATAAAAGAATCAATTATTGCATGCCTAAAATTTAGCTTAAGTGAACTAGAGATAAAAAGGTGACTTTAATAATTAAATCAATAATGATTTATTTAATAAGTGAAAATACCTTTTTAACTCTAACAAAAAGCGAGGTAGAGGAGGAGGGAATTGCAAAAGATGACAAACCATCTCCACAAACATCCACAGGGGGAGAAGAAAACACTTGAGGAGCCCGACGGGAGACAACTCTAGAGGAGTCCAAAGCATGACTGAAAAACCCAAGAGAAGGCCTAACACCAACACAACCATCAGAGCGAACAGGCGAAACCCCAACATTGTCACCAGCCTTCCCATCGCGCCCAGGAAGATTTGAATTTCCCTGTGAGAAAAAAGAGGACACATGCACAGAAGGAACATAAGGCATTGGAAGACATCGATACTACGTTGTTTTTGCCATCCTCCATGGCATTTTTTTATTTTTGCAGCAAATTTATAAATATATTTTGCATTATGCATTAATAAGGGGGTGGGGCAAGCTTTATAACAATTAGCATAGAGGAGTATTTTTTTTTGTGTTATATTTGTTGATTAGAGAATATTTTGTCTAGACTATGGGTATGTACACCAAGTTGTCGACCAAAAAGGGGGTATAAGTGGACACATTTTTTCTGAAATCAGGTAAACCTAAACTTGGAATAGGCGTTTGAGGGTCATGCATTGTAGCACTGTGAATCTAGTTTCTAAAACACTAATTTGTTTTAAAAACCGATAAGATTAAGAGGCTCAAACCTTGCGCGCACAAAAACATGTTCCTGATTTTTTTGAAAAAATATAACATAGTTGTTTCCGTGCGCGGTACAAAAGATATAGTTAAATTCAATATTTTTTAAATCCCTTTGATAGTATGATAGGTAAGAGTGAGATCAGAAGTTTTGTATTTTTTGTAATTTTTTGATGAGTATTTGTTTTCCTATGATTTTTTGAAGTGATCGCATCCTGAAATTTGTGTACATGTTCATGCGCTGGGCATAACTTGCATCAAAATAATCAAAAATGAAAACTTTTTTTTAAAAGTGTATAGAATCAAGTGTAAAACAAGAATATGTAATTTATTTGTAATTTGATTAAGTATATCAAAAGTTATTAAAAAAATGGTAGACATATGTCAGTAAGGACAATCAAGACACTGGTAAAGAAAATTAAAGTTTACTATGCTAATGTTGTCCAAAAATAGAACTTGGAATAGGCATTTGAGGGTCATGCATTGTAGTACTGTCATTCTTGTTTCTAAAACACTATTTTTTAAAAAAAACCATTAAGATTAAGAGGGTCAAACCTTGCACGCACGAAAACATGTTTGTGATTTTTTTGGAAAAACATAACATAGTTGTTTTCCGCGTGCGGTACAAAAGATGTAGTTATATTCAATATTTTTTAAATCCATTTGGTAGTATGATAGGTAAGATTGAGATCTATAAGTTTTGTATTTTTTGCAATTTTTTGATGAGTATTTGTTTTTCTATGATTTTTTGAAGTGATCGCATCCTGAAAATTTGGTACTTGTTCGTGCGTTGGGCATAACTTGCATCAAAATAATAAAAAATGAAAACTTTTTTTAAAAAGTGTATAGAATCAAGTGTAAAACAAGAATATGTAATTTATTTGTAATTTGATTGAGTATATCAAAAGTTATTAAAAAAATGGTAGACATATGTCTGTGAGGACAATCAAGACACTGGTAAAGAAAATTAAAGTTTACTATGCTAATGTTGTTCAAAAATAGAAAAAACTATATGGTTAGAAATCTAAGAAGAGGTATGAGATTATGGTCAAAATTATATAACCACCCAATTGACAAATTGCAAACTTGATGAAGATAAAGTCAAGAATTCATCTTACAAGATGAAAAATTGTCTAAAAGTACAAAAATGGAGGGAAAATGAGTCTCCGAGCCTTTGGGTCATTTTCCAAATCTCTTTCCAAGCCATAACTTGATCGGGTTACTAAATTTCAAATAACCCGATCTAGTTATGAAAAAAAAAAAGTACATTTTCAACTCCTCCATAACCCGATCGGGTTCTGGAGAATAAAATGCATTATTTTCACTTCTTCAAAACCCAATCAGGTTATGAAGAAGTTAAAACTCTCTCTCTCTCTCTCTCTCTCTCTCTCTCTCTCTCTCTCTCTCTCAATTCTCCTTTGTTCTTATCTTTTCATAACCCAATTGGGTTCTGAGTAATTAGGAGCATTGAGTCGTTATGTTCTCATAACCCGGTCGAGTTCTGATTAATTAGGAGCACTGAGCCTTTATGTTCTCATAACCCGACCAGGTTCTATGGAATTAGGAGTGTTGCTTGTTTCAACAATCTTAAAACAGTCATTGCAAGTTGTTTTGAGGTTCCACAATGGGTTTTCTATTGTTTTACGCCAGGAACATATAGGTTTGCACTTTTTTGCGTGTTTTTTCTTTGCAATGATTGAAAATTGTGTTTTTTTATTGGTGTTTTAAATGTTATTTTATCATTGTAAGTTCTCATTTCAAGAAAATGGTTGATTTGCTCTTATTTTTTGGATTTGATGTTCACATGTTATTCTATGTTCATGATATTATTTGTAGGGTCCATTCAACACAAACAATGGGAAAGAACAAAAAATGAACAATTGAACAATGAGAGACAGAAAAGGAAAGACAAAGGGAGCGCATGAGGAGAATACGACAAGGTACATCATCAAACGCAAGCAACGTAAGTGATGAAAATGAAAATGTTAATGTTAATGTTAATGTTAATGTGACAAATGCACCATTTCAATTCGATGTCATTAATGAAAAAATGCAAATAATGAAAATGAAAATCATCAACATGCAAAAATTTAAATGAATCCAATAAAAGCACCTAATTCATCTAATAAAATGTAGAGCATGCAACTATGTTAACACCTCCTAGAATAATTCGTAGAAAACCAAAGTTATTAATTGGCATTGATGAAAATATTTTGAGGCCAATACATGATAAAATATTGGAAAGAAATTGTAGAAGAATTGTTAAAAAGATTTGGAATAACTATTTTGAAAAATTAAATCAAAGTGGAAGATGTCAAGTAGTTGTTGAAATGATTAAGAATCTGAAATTTAGAGAGACAATGACAATTGTGGGGTTGAGAACATCTGAAAATAGTACTGAGAGAACCATTCTGAGAAATCTATTCGATGCATACCAAGCCATTGGTTCACAATCACGCAGTGAAGATGCTAATTTTACTCGATGTGTCCTAATATCAACTAGAACGGGAAAGGAAAAGAAAAAATCTCGTATAGTAAGCAAAATAAGAAAGTCATTAAGGATAGGTAGATCAATATTACGGAGAGCCTTACACAAGTGAGAAAATTGTGGATCCAAACACTAATTCTCTTTGGTCATTCTCGGGTAGACTCCCACACAAGGACAAGGTTGTTGTTAATGCATTAAGAACATTAATTGAAAATTTTTGACATGACAACACAAGGGTTTCACCCAACCAAAGAGATGTTGTTAGGAGGAGAATCAGATCTACAAATTGTATGCCACATCCAAAACAATTTTTGGATATGACAAAAACACAATTTTATGAAAGATTCCTCTAAAGATTTCCTCAAATTAAAATTAGTCAAAGATTTTTTGAAATGACAAAGCACTTTTACGTCAAGATTAATCATGCGCGCACCACATGTTGTTGCAGGGTACATATTAAATTTTTTATGCATTATGATATATATCGTCATGTTTGTTTTACTTTGCACACTAACACTATTTTGCAGGAATGTGGTCTTCAAGCACCTCCTACGTTATCAAGATATTTTATGTCAAGTGTATTATAAAATTGAGATGATGGTTGCATTTATTATAAGATAATGTGTTTGAATGGATCTTGTAGTGCATATGGTGGTATGAGAAAGTTGCAGATATGTCACCATCTAGAGAGCACAAATGAGATTGGAAATACACTAGTTTCTTTTGAAAAATACAAGATAGTAAATTATGGTCTAAAAGATGGAAAAGAACTTAAGAGGTGTGAGTTAGTGAAAAATGATATATGTGTAGCTGATTTTATGAATATTTTTCAAGAGAAACTAGTTTATGAGTACATATGCCATTCACATAGAGTTAGGTGGTTGGATGAGCAATTCAAGATATGTAAGGACACTTTTCCTCTTGGTACTATTATCTCCATTGTTGATTTTGCTGAGAATTATACACTTAAACCTCAGAATGAAGTGCAAGCATTGTATTACCATTCTATACAAGTGACGATCTTTGTACATATAGAATTCTTGCATGTACATGATAACACAGACGCAGATAGAAATGTTTTAAGAGACTATCACTTCTACATCAGTGATGATCGCACACATTCATCAGAGTTTGTGCAAGGTTGCTTCAAAGTTTTCTATGAGAATTTAAGAGAAAGAGGTATTGAGTACAACCAACACATAATATGGTCAGACAATTGCAGCTCACAATTCAAGAATGCAAGGATGTTCTATTGGTTGAGTAGGATGCACATGACAAGTGGTGTTCAACATTTTTGGAATTTCATGGAGGCATGGCATGGAAAAGGCAAGCATGATGGTGCGGGTGCATGTGTAAAAAGAGCTCTTGCCAGAGAGGAATTGAAGTAGGAAGGTGGTGCAGAGTTAATAAATGCACAAACAATTTTTTGATGGTGCAACTCTATGATGGGAATAGGTAATGAAGGTAAGTCTATAGTTAATAGGTTTTTTTGGTTGATAAACGAGTCTAACATTGAAAACTATCTAGATTTTTGTACACTTAAAGGATCAAGTGACATGCACTCATTTAGAAGTTCAAATGCAGCATCACTGGGTATTTATACTAGATTAATAACATATTTTTGCTTTTCTTGTATGAATTTTGCGTGGGAGCAATGCGAATCAAAAGACTGATTTGATGAATTGTCTTATACACCTTTGCAACCTCTTGATACATATCAACTTCCTAGAGCACTACAATTGAGCCAGTTTGAAGCATCAACAAATTTTGATCACATATATGACCTAGTTTGAAGCATTAACTTATCCCTCTATAAATTGCAGGTCATGTATATGCAGTTGTTGCAGATGAGAACAATGAGGAAGAGACTGACTACTTTTTGTGTCATTGTATTGAGGGAAAAAAGAAATTGACAACTACAGTCATTGATGGAGAGGGTATTGAGTACCCAATAGGATCTTTTTTTGTGATAGGGACATGGCTTAGAAGGTATGCTATCAAAATATAATGTGTTCTTGTTTGACTACTTTGAGACCTCTTTATGTATTCTATTACACTTTATATGTTGAATTTTGTAATCATTTATGCTTCTATGAAATGCAGGTACCCTATCAAAAAATTCAAGAAGTGGTTGTTTGAGGACTATGAGACACATAGACATATTTTGCATTACTCGAACCTTCTTATTGCAACCAAAAATAGAATTGATGAAGTATACTGGAAGACCTCGTAAGAAGAATTTATGGAAACTTCGTGAATCTGAACATGAGGCAATACATGACACAATAAGGGTTAGATCCTATCCAGATGATTCTCTCAATTAGTTTTGGTCCATCATGAAGAATCATTCTACAAATGGTAGAATTATTTTGATAATTTTGTATATAAATTTTGCGAAATAATCTAACTTTGCTTTTTTGTAAATATAAATGACTATGAAGTGGTCTACATGCATATTTGGAGACCACATTTTGTATATTGAAAGAAGATCAAATTGTATATAAAAGTGGCCATGGGTTGATTTGTATATACTGAGGGTCCACATTTTGTTAAGTTTACTATGTCTTTGTATGTATCTTTTTCATGCATTGTATTTATGTATGTATGTTCATTTTCATATTATATATTTTCATCTCTCTCTTTCTCTCTCTCTCTCTCTCTCTCTCAAAGCAACTACCTTGAAAATATTCTATCAAACCAAAGTAATAGGCATAATCTACAATCAAAATTATGGTGTTATATGTTATGCTTTGTGGACCTTTGAATTGTTTTACTTCTATTGCTGCCCAATTTGGCTTAGTGCACCTTGGGAACACTTCAGTTTGACTTGCGCCGAAATGTTCTTGATGGTTCGCAATCAAAAAAGGGTCTCCCCTAACGTTTACCTGACCAAATGGAGCTGATGGAGTTCACGGTTTGGTCCCATGATGAATGGTTTGAAAGATGCACCATTCAGCAACTTTGAACTAAACAATAATGATACTTTTTGCACCAACCAAGATCGGGTCGGAAAATGGAATCCAAGTGGAATCTCCCAGAACTGATCCATGTCCTTGTAGGCCTTCCCAAGATGGTCCTTGTGCACTTCACAAATCTCTAATATCTCTCACGAGGTTCGAGATATGGATCTCCAAAAATCGCTACCAAATTTGGCTTAGTGCACCTTGGGAACACTTCGGTCCGACATGTGTCGGTACGTTCTTGATGCTATGCGAGTAAATAATGGTCTCCCCTAGTGTTTACCCGGCCAACTAGAGTCAATGGAGCTGACGATCTGGTCCCATGACGAACGGTTTGAAAGATGCACCATTGAGCAACTTTCAATTGAGCAACAATGACACTTTTTGCACCAACCGAGATCGGATCGGAAAATAAAATCCAAGTGGAATCTCCTAGAACTGAGCCACATGCTTGTAGGCCTTCTCAAGATGGTCCTTGTGCACTTCATAGATCTTTGATATCTCTCACGAGGTTCGAGATATGGATCTCCAAAAATTGCTGCCAAATTTGGCTTAGTGCACCTTGGGAACACTTCGGTCCGGCATGCGCTGGAACGTTCTTGATGCTACGCAAAAGAAGAAAGGTCTCCCCTAACTTTTACCCAGACAAATGGAGCTGATGAAGATGACGGTTTGCTCCCACGACGAACGGTTTGAAAGATGCACCATTGAGTAACTTTCAACTGACCAACAACGACACCTTTGCACCAACTGAGATTGGGTCAGCAAATGGAATCTGAGTGGAATCTCCTAGAATTGAGCCACAAGCTTGTAGGCCTTCCCAATACATTCCTTGTGCACTTCATAGAACTTTGATATCTCTCACGAGGTTTGAGATATGGATCTCCGAAAATCGCTGCCAAATTTGGTTTGGTGCACTTGAGAACACTTCGGTCTAACATGCACTGGAATGTTCTTGATGCTACACGAGCGAAGAAAGGTCTCCCCTAGCATTTACCTAGCCAACTGGAGCTGATGGAGCTGATGGTAATGAGATCCATAAGTTTTGGATCCAATCTTGTTCATTTATGTTGGTAAGAGCACAAGTTGCTCCTAGATGCAAATGTTGTCACAATGGTCTAAAATTGTAAAAGTTGCTAGTTTTGAGAAAGTAGGGATATGGTCAATTCTAGGGTCCTAAGTGTCCTAAATAGAGTCCTAGGATGGTTTAAAGAGCATCGATTTGACCAAATTTGTCAAAGAGCAAGAAATGCTCAAAAGTTGCTAGCAACTTTTAAAAGTTGCTCAAGCAACTTTTGCAAAAAGTTTCTCAATGAAGAAATGGACAGTAGTCACGACCCAGGCTCGAGTATTTGAGAATGGATTGAACATTTTGTAAGATTAATGGATTTTTAGTTATAGACCACATGTGTCAGCATTCTGTACGGGAGATTCCCTGAGTTTTTCTTGCATTTGTAGTGTTTCTATAGCCTTGTAGGGTTGTGTGACCTAGAATGGACATGTAAGGTCCTTTGAACATATGATAGAGCCCGAGAGGTGTTTGGGAAGATCCTAAGCAAGTGTTTAGGGTTCTAGAGGGAAATCTAGTGAGAAAACAAGGTTTGGTGTTGCTTGGGTGTCCGACACCAAAGACCCATATAGCTTCCCAGGTGTACCCAAGGAACATTATATAGAGCATGAAAGATACACCTAAATACAATGTATCACATCCAGCATTAATTCACTTAAATCATAAAATTGTTTATGTCCTAGAGAAAAGATGTAGTACATACATTATGAAGCATAAACATGAATTCACTTAAGTCATTCACGTAGGTCATACACATGAATTTAGGTTATAAATCATATAAATGAATATACATGAATTACACACACAAGTACATTAATTTATCAAAACACTCATGCATATACGCAAGTCATGTGAAACAAGAATACACTTAAGGCATAAACATCCAACCAACAAATTCAAGGATCAAATTTGAAGTTTCATATATAACAAAATGAACAATAATAGCGTACATATCAATACATGGCGTACATGCCAAATCTATAATAGAGTTACAAAAAATGACATCAACTATGTCCAGGTTGATATATACAATGTACAAATGTCACACACACAAATATATATATATATATATATATATAATTTGGTCATACAATGACCATAACTAGATCTATATAATATATCGATATATCTATGACTGTGGTGGATCATCAAAATTGCACTTCGCAGCAGCAGCACTTGGGTCACTAAGTCTCTGCACAAGAACAATTCAAATGCTAAGCCATATATACTATCTCAAAATAATATCATAATAAATAAATATTGGGCTGTAACTTTGTAATGGTTGAATTATTTATTACCTCATCTCTTTCTCCTATGCTTGGGCTGAATGATAAACTTAATGGGCTCCGTCGTGGGTGAGAGGGACTCCTATAAAATTGGTGAGGTAGAGGAAGGACGGGAAGTGGTGAAGGGTCCTATAACAAGAAAAATAAATAATACAAAATACATGTTCTAAACAAGAAATACTAAAAAATTAAAAATGCATGGACTAAAAAGAAAATGCATACCATAACATGAGTTGGAACTCCTGTGCTGGAGGAAGCCAAAACCATTGATGAATCGGTTTCGACCTTTTCCTGCATGGTAAAATAGAAAGGATGTTATAGGACCGAGAAATACTAGATAATGCAAAAAATGTATACACTAGATAATACAAAGTTGCATACTGAAGCCTCAACTAGATCTCTTATGCTTGGGCTAAATGATAAACAAAATGGGCTCCGTCGTGGGTGAGAGGGACTCCTAGAAAAATGGTGAGGTAGAGGAAGGACGAGCAGTGGTGAAGGGTCCTATAACAGAAAAAATAATACAAAATACATGTTACAAACAAGAAATACTAAAAAATAAAAAATACATGGACTAAAAAGAAAAAGCATATCGTAGCTGGATCTCTTATGCTAGGCAAGGGATCCGTAGGAAGTGGAGAAGGGTTCGCCTCATCTGAGGCAACTATGACCAATTCCTATATGAAAAGTCGTAGAAAATGACATATTAATAGAGGAACATAATTTCTATAATATTTTGAACAAACAAGAATGCAATTGAAAGTAAATATGAAAACATGTTACCTCCTCCCTCTCCTGAACATCAACAGTGTCTAGGGCATTCATTAGTTTAGTGAAACCCAATTGATTCTACATGTATACAATAAACAAGTCAAGTGCATTCATTAATATAGACTACAATGAAATGTTCATAATACATTTCAACAAATATGCTTAAATTGGACTTAATTACATTTTTTGTCTCAATGTCCTCGATGATTTCTTCCTCTTTCGTAATGACCTCAAGCTTGGTGGGGTAGGCTAACAAAAACAAAATTAACATAAGAGAAATAATATGATACTGCATGAGTTCAATTAAAGCTATAAACAAGAGGTGTGGAAAATATGATACCACATAGCTCTGTAAGCCAAAGTCAATGGCAGAAAGGGTGACATCCTCAATCTCAGAAATTTGAGCCCCTGAGAAGCCCTATAAAACACCAAATAAATATATAAGCAATAGTTTACAATGAATATTATGATTCACTTGAATTCCACAAATGATTATGCTCCACAACTCTATTATATCACAAGTTTATAAACAAATTTTACGAACCATTATTACAAAATAAAAAATTTCTTTTCTTTCACACACAATACTATTATTTAACAAATTTGTAGTCACAGTTAGAGAAGAATGGTCCAGATTGTATTCCTGGGGGTCAGAGGTTAGGACAACTTTTGCAGTAGGTAATAGAACTATTGTAGCCTAGCAGTGAGTATGTTTTAGTGTGTTTACCCTTAGCATGGAGGGATTTAGAGTGCTTTTAGGTTGAGAGTAGGGTGCAGGAGCACTTCCTAGCTCATGGAGTCTCATGAAGATGTCATACCCTTGATGTTCTTAGTGCCCTCTTGGCCCAAAGGGACCCAAGACATCTTGTATTTCAAGGCTTTAGAATTAGTCTATCATTGAGAAACAATTGTGAGACCTACTTCCAATTTTGGGCACTTATAAGCCACTTGGTACACTATGGTCATGGGATATGTACTATGGTCATGGGCTTCAACTCTGCATAAAAATGACTTGGATAGATTCCCTTATCTCTTATCCTTCAAATGTAACCGGTTTGGTGAAGAGATCTTACCTATAACTCCAGTTATCATGATTTTTGTCTCTACAAATCTGGTTTTATTTCATTTCTAAGAGTTTCACGTTGTATTTCAAGTTTGAAGCGTTTTCACCATGGGAATTGGATAATATCTGGTGGAAAGCTTCTTTGTAATAATATTTCAAAGATTTTGCAAGTTTTTTTGTGCTGATGCAAGGAGATGGCCATATGATTTAGCCCTAGGTGTATATCTCAATGTATGCACCAAATCTGAATATACACAGTAGTGTATAACTTCTAGAGAACCGAGCACCAAAGGCCCTAATTATGGATTTGATGTTGTTTTGTGAATACCTAAGTGTTCCAATTGATTTTAGAAGGAAACACTTCCATTTTCTAGCACTTGCATCAAAGGAGGTGGTATAGGCAGTGATGAAAATATTTGGGGTGCTTATGAACCTAGGGTGTAGATGGGTTATTGTCTATGGTGAAGATACAAACTAGTATATAGGGACTATCCTAGTATGACAGTGAAATGCCAGAGAGTAAATTTTACTAAACTAGAAAGTGAATGTACTTTGAGTGATATGCTAGGGACCTTGGGATAAGTTGAGGGGTTCTTGGGGTGTCTTAGAAGTTATATCTTGGGATTCTTCAGAAGGCCATGGAGGTGTATTGAAGGATTAAGGATATTCACAATCAATGAACAATCAGAGATTTTATTCATGATTTTGAACAAGAAATAAGAGTAAAAGAGTGATGTTTGGATGTTCTGAATGATGTTCAAGGTTGATTCAGTAGCCAATAAGTGATTGGTTGGGGTATGAGTCTATGTATGAGTTCAACATTAGTTTAATTGAGTCCAAGGATGGAGGGCAAGAGTTCAAATCGATTTGAGTCTTGATGAAAGAACAAGGAAGTGAATTACTTGAGTTGAATTAGATTAGAAAAAATTCTTTGACCATAGAGCAATAGAAAAAAAACATACACTAAGTTACCACCATACAAATTATTAAGATATGATATTTTGAAAAAAATGTACTATTCTATTTTATGAATATTTATAAAACATTACCTCAAGTGTTTGGGTTACATGTCTATGTCTACTAGAACAAGCACTCCTTGGTGTGCTTGTACCACTAGATGCACCCTGCAATGCATATTATTCATGTATCAATTTAGATTCTTCTATACATAAAAAATTATTTAATTTTAATAGATTTAGGTAATTAATTAAAATAACATCTGTAAACATAAATTTAAACAAACTTATGTCGGCTCTGTACCATACACCATTGACAAGAGATCATCTGTGAGGGCCATATCCTCAGTAGTGGATGCCTGACATCTTCTCCTGCAATGCACACATGAATGGGATGTCGAACCATCCGCACTCACCTAACTATCTACCCCATCACATATACCATTACAAATGATGCAGATATGTTCAATGGGATGGGCTGACCCTGCAAGTGTATCTGATGATAATCGAGCTCACACAGGATGAGATGATCCTAATGGTTCATCTGATGACGATGGAGCTGGCGTGGGATGGGATGATCCTAATGGCGCATCTGATGAATATGGAGGTGGCACAGGCACTGATCCATCCTCTCCAACTAACTGAGTGCCATGCTAGATAATGACATTAGTCAATGATGCAGCTGCACGAAGAGTTTGTTTATCCATAGATTCCTTCACCACTACTCGGACCACAGCATGAATGAGGGGTTTTCTCATAGTACACCTCCTCTCTTGTGGTCGGTTAATCCTATGTGCCCCAGGTCTATCATGCGCAGAGCCTCTCCCTCTACCCTAGAACTCACGAAAGTCAAAGTAATTCGGCTTCTCGCCAAGGATCAATTCACAGTATAGCTTCTTCAAAAATTATAAAGGCACCTCATTATTATTACAAGGTGGTTGGAAAAATAACATGAACCAACTATCCCAAAAATCTGATTTCATCCCCCTATGAGCACACCAATGTACATGAAACCGTTTTGTATTAACTTCTTGGGAATTGTTAGTATTAGGATCGGTAAAAAGGTCACATATGTCACATTTTTCTATACCTTTTATTTTCACATCCTCATATGATAAACCATCAGCATAATATGTGTGACACCTATCCCTCCATGAACCCTATTTTGTCACCTCATTTTCACTATTGCTCATTTTTTCTAATGTAGTGGCGAGGGTAGAGTGATGCTGAAGACCGAGAGCCTTCAACCTATTGAATAATATATTAATTTGTTGACTATTCTGGTTAATGTGTTGCACAAGGTCCTCTTGTGTTGCATTTACATGATCTAATGGCACATGTGGAGGGTCTATGGGTGGCGGTGGTTGTGGTTGTGGATGAGAAGAATTTTGAGGAGGGTTTACGGGTGGCGATGGTGGTGGACAAGGAGGGTTTACGTTGGGTCAGTAGTACATTTGAGACCTCTTTTCGATAACTATGCATTGTAATCATGACACCACTCAATTAGGAAAGTGACATAGACCAGTGTTGCAGTTTTGGTGTCGAAATCACCGATGGTAGCTATGTACATCATTATTGCAACAGTCATGACCATCGCAATATGCACTGGCTATGAGGGTTAGTATGTCATTGTTACACATTATGAGTGTCACCATTATGACAGGTATGTGATGGACATGTTGTACATACGACATCCATCTGTCAGATTATCTGACATTGTGTGTAGTGTTTTGGCATCAGTTATCCTCTGAATACCGTCGCAATTGCGACGGTATGCTATGTTTAAAATATATATATATATATATTGTGTGCATAGAGTGAGACCTTAAAATATTAAGCTTCTCTTTGTTTCAAGAATAGTTTAACATTCTCTACTTAACAGGGTCAACCACATGAAGGTGGAAGCTCATCTGGCCCCTCCTAGGAGCCTCTTATGACCCTTCACGATACTTTAAGATCTCTAAGATGTAATCTTAGGGATCGTAAAGGGTCATAAAGGGCCATAAGGGATCTTGGGACACAACAACTAAGAAACATAAATGTAGACATCATGGTCACAATTGTTTGGAGACACAACACAATTGAGTGGTATACCCAGATGATGCAATGCAACCACTACTCCTTCAGTTCTAAGTTGGGACTGCAGGATCCAAAAACCATTGATAAGGAATAAATTTAGAGAGCAGAGGAGGAGGGTTGTAATGACTGAAATAATATAGGGACCCTATATTATTTTGGGCATTACGTCCCTCCTCTTCTCTCTAAATTTATTCCTTATCTATCATTTTTGAATACTGCAGTGCTAACTTAGAACTGGAGGAGTAGTGGTTGCATTGCATCGTCTAGGTATACCACTCAATTATGTTGTTTCTCCAAACAATTGTGACCATTATATCTACATTTATGTTTCTCAGCTGTTGTGATATCTACATTTATGTTTCTCAACTATTGTAAGATTAAAAGTCTTCTAAGGAACGTGTCATGTCTATGTGGAACTACATAGGATCATCACCAAAGGGGGTTCCATATTAGAGAACTCCCTTTCACTTAATAATTATGAAGCCATCAATGGTATACTAGTTGTTTAGGATTATAAGTTTCTATTGATGGCTTCAAATTACCAAGAAAAAGGTATACAAAAGACTTAGCAGCCTCCAGATCCTTTTTCTTGAATGCATTATACCCCTGACGTACTTCATGGAAACATTTTGCATCAGGATTACAGGGAAATGTAAACCAAGATTCATATAGAGAAAGGTGTTTCTCTTTGAAAATGGTTGATGGTGATTGATGAAGAATATTTGAAAATGATAATTGATCCAATTCAGATTGGTGCAACATTTCCAGATCTTCTTCGAACTCATTATTGTCAAATAGTTTGTAGATGGTAATAAACAGTTCTCAAAATAGATGATATATTTATATATCACATGCTGAAGATCATAACATATGAGAAAACAAACGAATTTTTCGTACTCACAAGTGTAACAAATTCATCTTCTCGTTGAAGAGTTCAACTGGAATTTTGCCTGAAAGTTTGTTTAGGTTGATGTAAAAAGGGAAAATCTCTTATAAAATTATTGGTATAATTTGGATAGCAAGGATCACCCAACTTCATAAAACAATAATGGAAATAATGCAACTTAAAAGTAGAAGACATACAGACCTGTCTAGTGATCATATTGTGCTGAAGGTGGCACCTGATGCTGCTGCAACGACCACAGAAAGTAAATTTTGCATCACTGCCTGATGTCGTTGAAGCGTTGACCAGGGTTTGAATCCAGTATTCTCTTGTATGACCCAGAACCTGCAAGTAAGGAAAATATGGGGTTAGATCCAAAGGATCTAAGTAATGCATTGCACCCTATTACTGATCCTCATCTACGATTATGCATGTGCATAGTCAAGCCATACACTTCTAAAAGGAACAAGGATAAAATTTACAAAAACCCATCCAAGAGTTAGACATCATAAATCATAAATCATAAATAATGTTAAATTATTTTTTAAAATGTTATACCTTTTTTTAATTTTTTTCTAATAAGGTTTATTTTTTATTTTGTTTAATTATATATAGAAAATCGTAACGAAGTCATAAACAAAAAAAAGTTCATGAGTTTATCAAAATGTCCAACATATCTACATGAAATTCAAAAAAATTTCAGTATCTACAATAGCCCTCTGTTAATCACATTAATGCATATGATCCCAACAAAGTAGTGCACAAACTACACAAAGAAGGCATCGCAGAAACATGATTTCTGCTTTCGCCATTGAAGCAATCTCGGTGGAACTAGCTGCCTCTCAAGCCTTGCACAAGTTGTACTCATTTCCTACATCAGGTATAGATGTAGATGGGATAGATGTAAATGTGGTTTCATCGACCCACCGAAAGTATTGACATCCACTATTTCCCTGCAATACCAAATCTACATCAGTTCTTTCTAAAATGATTATAACTTGTCACATTACTTTTAAACATAAAATATAATTCCATATCTAGATCTTTTTCCTATTTGGGAAACCCCAAAATTGATGCCCAGGATTACATGGTGTGTGTAACATCTTCAACATACAAGGGCCAACACCACATTGAACCATAGGCACATTGACCGAAGCCATCAACACTATATTAATAAATATTGTACTGTCATTCCAACATATCATTTTTTTTAGTTGATTATTTTGTTCATTAATACTAATTATAATTGCAATAAAAAGCAACATACTAATCATGTAGAAAACATCTCAAATCAAATTGCAAAATGACTATTGTCAATCATAGTACAAAATGATAATGCTTTGTATTTGATGATATAATGAATCTGAACAACATGTAAATGTAACGTCCTAACTACACTTGATGGAAACCATATGCATAGTTGTGATTGGGAATTTTAGTCCTTACCACACATTAAAATACATGTAAAGGCATCTACAATTGGGAAAATGTCAAATTATGATATTGCTATCAAGATTCAAGTGTATAGTTTGACATTCACAAATTTCCTTGTGTCAGTTGCAGTTAACAAACTAATCTCACAAAAAATGTTTATGTTTCGACAATTCCTCTCATTACTTCTTCTCCACTTGAAATAATTGGGAGTACCCAGGAAAGATGAGTAGGCTCTACTATACCCTTTTCCATGTCCACTACATGCGCGACTAATTTCTTCTTTTCTATCTACATTCCTCATCATGTTTCGTCCTTGTTATATTCATGGCCGAAATAGAAATATTTAGAGTCTACTCACTTTCCTGGGTACTCCCAATTGTATGAATTGGAGTTGAACCATGTGTCACCTACACTCTTGCAAGTCATTTTTGAAACATCAATGATTTTCATGACATGATAAGCAATTTGTGCATGTCAAATTCATGGATGAAATATGGGTCAATGAGTTTGACACAAAAAACTATACACTTGAATCCAGATAGCAATATCTGATGAAGGGTGCTCCCCTTAATGCCACAAACACATAACAGAAACAGAGAAGCAACAACAATTTGCAAGAACAGAAAATGGGCTTCTTATTATCTCCACAAATGTGGAATTACAAAGTTTCAGAATTATAATATGCAAAGCCACATGGGCATTCCCCTTACAATATTTTGTAGGACAAAGCCTCGAATTATTACCCAGATCTACTCTGAACTGCCCTAGACAACACTACGGGCCTTCTTTATATAGGCAATTTCCACCGCCCGAGAAGGTTCCAAAAATTTAGCCCGTAGGGCCAACCAAACTTAGAATTATTTTATTTTACAATTTATTACATCATAGTTGGCTCAAAATAACTCTTGAAACCCGAATAGAAATTTTGAAGAAAAATTATTTTCTGCCATTTCAGGTGACCCAACTTCCGAAGACCATAAGTCATCACTAGTTGACCCGATTGACTATTATGACCCCAATCCGAAAAGGCCACGAAATGCTCTACAGACTTGATCCAAACAAGTGCCAGTCACCCAAATTTTTGACCTCATCCGGGGCCTCTAAAGCCTTCAAAACTGAGTTTA
Organism: Thuja plicata; assembly: GCA_018584345.1. NCBI lineage: Eukaryota > Viridiplantae > Streptophyta > Pinopsida > Cupressales > Cupressaceae > Thuja > Thuja plicata. The sequence continues at coordinate 1,399,809 of MU224539.1, read as the reverse complement.
AAGTTTCTGTACCCTGCTGCCAATACCGAAAATCTTTAATATCTTCAAAACTAGACCTGATCTAGCTATGAAACTTTACTGGCAGGCTGATAAGACTGAGATGAACCTCCACATGTGAAATCAGAACATTCTGAGATCGTATGACCAACTTACTAAAAATAGCAAGTTTCCATAGATAGTAGCTCTGCACAAGA